>ML350545.1:0-103380 GCA_005239505.1 Nicotiana paniculata | reverse complement strand
AAGGCAAAACATCAATTTGTACATATTTTCTTCTTTACTTTGTAGTTCTATTATGCAAGTTATTTTAGATTTCATTCTTATGAATTTGTTTAGCTAATTTCTTGTGGAATCTGTTGGGGAACAAACTTATTGTGATATTAATATAGCTTTGATTGGTTGATTAAACTCTATTTGTTCAACTACGTTCTTGTTGTAGTTGATTGAAGGGCCCTCAATTAGCTGTGCCTATTTATTATGTATCTACTTGAGAGAGAGTGCATATTTAGGTAATTGTTTGAACAACACCACTCCCAGAGTATAGACGAAAGTCATAACCGAGGGTTTAGAGGTTGGATTAGAGATAACGATACTTCGGGTGCAATCTAAGTGAACTGTAATGCAATCTAGCTAGCGTAACTTGAGAGAGTGCGTCTAGTAAATTATCATAATTACTTGAGAGAGATTTATGGTAGATCGAGTGTTCATGATTAATAGAGATAACTAATCAAGTTATACTAATATCCGAGAAGTAAGTTCACCAGCGGGGGAAACCATAACCTTAGATTTTTATTACAATTGTTTATACATTAGCGTAGTTAAACTTTAGTTTTAATCTTTAGTATTAGTAACTTAAATAACATCAGGTGACAGCTGAGTAGTATTTTAACAGCTTGCTTGATACGTCAATTCCCTGTGGGATCGACTCTGGGCATAATACCCCAGGATTATATTTGCAACGCCCGCTTAGTCTTCTACAAGACATAGTTGAGCGTGATCAAATTTTGGCGCCGTTGCCGGGGAATTAACGGTATTATCAAGTGTAGCTGTAATTGTACATATTATTATTAGGTTTTAAGTTTTTATTTTTTTTAGTATTTGATTTTTATTTTCTTTATTTTAGTTTTATTTGTTAAAACATGGCATCATGGAATTATGAGAGTTATGTTGGTAATTCTACTTTTGATCCTCATTATGCATATTATGGAGGAAACCACCCAGAGCAAAATTATCAAAATATTCCCGAGAGCGAGTTATGTGCACCAACGCAATCTTATGTGTGGAATGTGTGTGATGTGTGTGGTGGTCAAGATGGTCACTTTCAGGGTTGTGATTATATTTCTTATCTCCCCCCACCCCTTACTTTGATGATTCTTCTTTTGCCTTTGAAGTTAATAGAAATAAAGAACCAAGTGATGATGACTGGAAAAGGCTCGAAGATATGATGAAATGCATTCTGGAACAGCTGGAGGAGTTACAACTGCGGGTACAAAGGCAAGTTGAAACTATTCGCAACTTCAAAGCTCAAACGAGTCAACTAGTTGAAGCTTTTAATGCTCAATATGCCAACGGTATAGATAGTAGCCAGGTGCATTGCAAAGACCAAATGGCATTCGCATAAAGGCGAAGGTGCCATAAGGGCAAGTAAACGTGGTCTTCTCCTAATCCTCTTGGCATATGTCAGTTTGATTGTAACTTGAATACCCATCCAGAAAGCAATAATATTCATGCCTTGCTAATCTGTCCAGCATTTGATCAATGAATGGGAGTGGAAAATGATCCTTGCGGGTTGCTTTGTTGAGCCTTCGATAATCAATGCAAACTATCCAACCCGTAACAGTGCGGGTAGGAATTAGCTCATTCTTCTCATTCTCAATCACGGTCATCTCTCCCTTTTTGGGTACACATTGAACCGGGCTCACCCAGTTGCTGTCATAAATAGGAAAAATTATTACCTGCATCCAGCAATTTTATGACTTATTTCTTCACGACTTCTTTGATGATGGGATTCAGCCTCCTTTGATGCTCAACACTCGAGCGATGTCCATTTTCCAAGAAGATTTTATGCATGCAAAGCGATGGGTTGATTCCCTTAATATCTGCAATGGTCCATCTAATCGCCTTTTGTGCTCACGAAGTACCCTAAGCAATTTCTGTTCTTGTGTATTGGTCAGGCTGGATGAGATGATCACGGGCAATGTCTCAGAGTTCCCAAAATAAGCATAGCATAAATGTGCTGGAAGAGGTTTGAGTTCCAGCTTTGGAGCCTCTTCAATAGATGGCTTAGGAGGGGTTAGAGTAACAGGCTTGTTCAACTCTTCAAATTTTCCTAGCCCGTGGAGGTAACTACAGGATACTTCAAGAACTTTCTCAATGTCTCCCCTTATTTTATCCCAACAGTCTTCTTCATCCCTAACCAACACTCGCTCAAGAGGGTCAACAAGACTCATGTAGGGAACCATTGACTATGATTTGCTTTCCACTACAGTAATCATGGATAACTCTTCATAGTGGAAAAGTAACTTTAGTTCCTTATAAACATTAAACACCTCCACTCGATCACCAACTCGTATCGTCATTTTCCCTTCACACACATCAATGATAGCTCGGCCCGTAGATAGGAAGGAACGCCCAAAAATAAATGGGACATCCCGATCAGGCTCATAGTCCAAGATAATGAAATCAATTGGGAATATGAAAGAGCCCACCTGAACCAGCACATCTTCAATTACTCCCTCAGGATGAGCAAGGGAGCGATAAGCCAATTGTAAAATCATTGTTGTTGGGCGTGGCTCACCCAACCCCAACTGCTTGAACACAGATAGCGGCATCAAATTAATTCTTGCCCCAAGATCGCATAAAGCTCGCCCGACTGCATGCTTACCAATTAAGATTTTGATAGTAAAACTACCCGGATCTTTTAATTTTTGAGGTAGCTTGCTTTGAATTCTTGAGCTAACTTCCTCAGTGAGAGCCACGATTTCGAATTCAGTCAGGCTTCGTTTATTGGCCACAATGTCCTTGATGTATTTAGCATATTTGGGCACCTCCTGCAGAATGTCTAGCAGTGGAATATTGATTTCTACTTGCTTCAAGAGGTCATGAAATTGGTTGTATGTTGCATTATCATTCACCTTTTGCAACCTTTGAGGGAATGGAGGGGGTGGCCTCGTAACAAATGGTGGGGGTTGGTCAGCTACCTCCTCCTTTGTTACCTTATCTAATTCTTTCGGGTTGTCTGATGTTGATTCAATAGTGGATGGTTTCTCATTAAAAGTTACCTTCTTTCTCTTTTTGGACTGGACTTCTTCCAATTGGTTCCCATTCCTCAATTATATAGCATTAATTGATGCTTTAGGATTAGCTTCAGTGTCACTTGGAAGAGCCCCCGTTTGTCGGGTATTTTGAGAACTGTCTAGTTGCCCTACTTGACGTTCTAAATTTCTCATTGCTACAGTCTGGTCTTGGTGATCAGCATTATTTTCTGATTGAAAGCAAGTTGGTCGTTCATCATTCTCTTCATAATCTCCTCAAGGCTTGCTGATGGTTCAGCCTGAGGTGGTTTGTACTGTTGTTGAGGTGCTGGATGCCTGTAGTGATTCTGAGTGCTTTGATTTCCACCCCATGGGTGGTTTCTCCAATTGGGGTTATAAGTGTTTCCATATTGATTGGCTTGTCCCCTATTCGCGTTACCCACTAAGCAGACAGACTCTGGATTAACTGGGCATAAATCACTAGAATGACCCTCTCCACAAACTTCACAAAATACCTGAATCTGTTGCACTGGTTGAGATTGTTGCTTGTTAATGATCAGGTTCATCTGATTTACTTTGTTAGTCAATGTGGACATCTGAGCTGACAATGTTGAGACCACATCTAGTTCAAGAACCCCTGGTGACTTTTCAACCATATTTCTCCCCATCCTACCTTGCCAGTCTAGATTGCTTTTGGAGAATTTATTTAGTAATGCAAATATTTCATCACAATTATTCTCCAACACCTGACCTCCGTTGCTGCATCTACCATAATTTTTGTTTGCGGATGGAGCCCTTCAATGAAAGTGTGAACTAACACCTCGTTTGTCTGATTGTGATGAGGGCAATCTCTGAGTAGCCCCTTGAACCTTTCCCATGCTGAATATAAAGATTCGCTCATTTTCTGTTTAAAGGAGACTATCTCACTCCTGATCTTTGCAGTCTTTACCGAAAGGAAAAACCTTGCCAGAAATTTTCTCACCAAATCATTCCATGTTGTAATGGAATTAGCTGGTTCTGCCTTCAGCCATCGCTTTGCCTCGCCCAATAGAGAGAATGGGAAAAGAGTGAGCCTCACATAATCTGGCGTGACCCCGTTAGTGATATAAGTATCACTAATCTCCAAGAAGTTCAGAATGTGCTACTGAGGATCCTCGTGTGGAAGACCCATAAACTGCCCGTTTGCATGAAGTAGCTGGATCATGCTCTTTTTCAGCTCGAAGTGCCCAGTGATTCTGGGCTTCACGATGCTGGAGGTAACATTAGCAATACTGGGCATTGCCACCTCCTGAACAGCCATGTGTTGTTCCTTTGCCATGTTCACAGGAAATTGGATGAAGTCCTGAATATTGTCTGTATCTCTTGCTTCTCGCAACCTCCTGTGAAATGTTCTCTCAGGTTCGGGGTCAAAACTATCAAGTCTGTCCTGGCTTCTGACCCTACGCATTAAATCGAAGTTCCTAAGATTAGATCAAAAATCATGTGACGTTAGACTCAATGAAATAAAAAATTAAAGCAAGTAACTAGAAAGTAGTCTATATTCAAGTCCCCGACAACGGCGCCAAAAACATGTTGGTGCCAAACGCCCACGCAAGTATACATGTTCGTAGCAAGTAATATAATGTTAAATCAAATGTCGAACCCACAGGGACTTGCGTAAACTACTTGTTGAATCACTCTAATTGTTATTAAATCAAGCCAAAATAAAATTCAGGAATGTGACTAATTTATACCACGAATCTATGGAATAACTTTATTATCAAGTACGAAAGTATTGTCTTGTATTCAGTAGATGCAACTATTCCAGGGTTGTGATCAATTCACCACTCGTATTACATTCTAATTAACTCTCCCCTTCATATAATTTACTCATGGTTTCTAATTAATCGATAAACGATCTCATAGCCTTCTCCCGAAGACTACTCGCCTATTCCCAATAGATTAACGCCTATATTCCTATGAAATTAATCTATTAGAACGCACTAATATTATGATGTTTAATTAAGCAAGATGACTAGGTATATTCCTATCCTAACCACAAATCCGCTCCCCTGACTAGGTATGTTTAATTAAGCACGATGACTAGGCTTTCCCAAGCATAACATAGATAGTATATAGAACCAAATTGCTGGCAGACAATTAAGTAATTAAACACAGAATTGAAGAAACAACCATATATTGAGTGAACTATAATCAATGTTAAATTAATGTCGAATAACAATATTCAAGGCTAAACCACAACCCCAGAACAATGGGTGTTTAGCCACTCATGCTATAATCAAACATTTGCATAAGTGTTGCATAAATTGAAAATACTAGTATAAGATGAAGAAAACAGAGAAATCCTTCACTTCCTAATGATCCCGTGTGTATCTTCTCTCCAAAAATGGGTCTGTTTATATGTTTTGGGAAAAACCCTAAATGTGTAGGATACTTCTAGTCAAACTGGGAAACACTTAAAACCTTCAAAACTTGGATTGGGCCGGATCAGGGACCAGGCGTTACAGGACAAATGCCGGGCTAACGCCTGGCCAGGCCTAGCGTTATGGGTCAAACGCCCCCCAAACGCCTGGTCTTACCAGGATTTATAGCCCAAACACCCGGCTAAAGCCTAGCTCGACCAGGCTTTACAGCTCAAACGCCCTGCTAAAACCAGGTTCACTCCTTTTTGACTCTTTAGGGTATTTTTGACGTTTATGCCTCCATTTAGCTCGGCTTCCATCTCCAATTCACCTACACATAAAATAGACTCCATTATGCATATACGACGTGTATTTTTATCATTAACACACATAAAATGTAAGGCACATAATGCTTTAAACCATGAATTATAGCAACACATCTTGGAACAAAAGTTGGCAAACGTCTTCACATGTTATATCTCATACATCTCTCTTTACATCGCTGTTCTTAGTTATGATTTTCTGTCTTACATACTTAGTACTTTATTCGTACTGACGTCTCTTCTTCTTGGGGACACTGTGTTTCATGCCTGCATGTCCTAATAGATAGTTTGAAAGTCCTCCTAGTAGGCTATCAGCGGAAGGTGTTCCTACACTTGCTCCGGAGTTGCCTATTTGGTTAGTATGATTAGGAAATGTATTGACTGGTATGGCGGGGCCCTTTCCCGACCTATATGATAATTATGTAGGCTTAGAGGCTTGAACACAAATGTCAGGTATATGGATACTTGTATGGCCTTGTCGGCCTATGTTTTGAGTTTACAAATGGTCATGTCAGTCTTGTATGTCACATGTATAAGTTTCTATATCATGTTAGGACATCCTATGTCTAGCATTCCCTTGTGTTTTATTTCGATTATGTCATGATGACAATTTTGGCACATTTACCCATGATAGTATGATACGAAAGATATGTTATATTGGTACTCTGTTGAGTCCAGGTGACCATCACGGCCCGCAGGTTAGGTCGTGACAACTACTACGGTGGTCGTCTTATGTATGGAGTAATTAGGTTGTGTAAACTATTTTAGGAGGCTCAATATGATTATTATTGACATTGTTTGGTTTGTTTGGTGATTTATTTGAATTGTGTAAAGTCATATATATACAGGGGAGGTGTTGTCCGTTTCATCGTAAAATAGGTTCTGGTCGATACGTAGTAGTTATGAGGCTTAAATGATAATGATAGTGCCGTTTTTCTTATTGTAGACTAAGGAGTCGTGAAATTTGCATAGATTGACATTGGGAAGTACATATACAAGACATGTGAGGCTATCCGTTTCCTTCTTTTGCACGACTATGATTGTACATAATGCGATGAACGAGCTTCCAAAGATACTCTACTCTTAGAAGGTAGCAGTACTTACATTGTTTCCCTTCTTATGGAACAATTCATGTTGAGGTTTATTATCTTATTCTTATGTTATCAATGTCGTTGGTACTTCCTGATTCTTATAAGATTTATAATGAATAGCTAGTCCTAATAACGTGTACGGAGAATATCGACCTTACGTCACTCTGAAAGGTTCAGAATATGATTCCAATGAGTCCTACATTCTACCGAACCTATTGTGCAACCACTGATCAGTTGGGTTTTACTGAGCTCCACGTGGCCAGGTACGTTTTATCGAGCATATTACGGACGGGTACGATATGATGATGATGTTTCCCATAAAGGCATATGTTTTAAAAGATTATGTATATATATGTACGTACCACACATTTCATGTCAGTAGCCCTCAGAGGTAGCCAAATGTTAGAGGTTGTGTACCACGCTTTCCTGCCTTACATACTCAGTACTTTATTCGTACTGACGTCCTTTTTATTTGTGGACGCTACATGTCGTGCTGCAGGTCCTGATAGATAGGTAGACCCAGATCCCCCATCACATTAGGCTTCCCAGTTCAGCGGTTATTAGCAAGATCCTTTCTCCGGACTTACTGTGGTCTTGGTATGCATTTTTGTTATAGATATTATGGGTATGTCATGGCCATGTTCCGGCAATGTTGCATCACTTAGGCTCCTATAGAGGCTCATAGACAGGTGCCGACTCATGTATAGTTGGTATGCAATCACGACCCCAAATCCTAAGTCGGTCGTGATGGCGCCTATCGTGGAACTAGGCTAGCCAACCATTACAGGCTATTATAATATTTCATAATTTCCAAGACTAGTAGATTAAATAGGAAAATGATGAGAACAATTCATACACTACCCCAAAACCTGGAACTAACTGTCACGAGCATCTAGGACTTTAAATACAATGTACAAAAACTATGAACTAGGGAAAGGAAAGGAGGTGAGCTGGGGACGCTGAGCAGCTACCTCGATCCTCGAACAAACTCAAATAACGTCCAAAAATCAACTAGTGAGATGGTCTGGTACCTGGTTCTGCACACAGAGGTGCAGGAAGTAACGTGAGTATGACAACTCAGAAAGTAATCAAAGTAACTAAAAACTTGAATGTAGTGACAAGCATTTATAAATCATGTAACCTATATAATAAGTAACAGTGGAAATAAATAAATCAAGTCCGGAATCTACATTCTGAATATTTCATAAAACTCCAGTTTCCATTTAAAATCTTGTATAAAAATATTTGTCCAACATTATCATCAGAGGCTTAGTGTAAAGAAGAGTAAAAATAGTAGTTTCATAAAATATAAGCCACTCGGGCACAGTATCACTAACAATTAGTGCCTCTCGGGCAAGCCTCTCAGTCACTTGTGACTCCACTATCAGTATCTCATGCTCACACTAAACACTCGTACTCAAGAAGTACCATGAATACACATAGCTGCTGCGACGGGCATCCCGATCAAATATATATATATATATATATATATATATTGCTGTGGAGTGCATCCCGATCAATATAACATACGATGTGGCATGCAGCTCGATCCATATAATAGTCGACTGCGCCCACTAGGGGTGTACAGACTCCGCAGGGGATTCTACAACCCAAGCGTTATATTGTTGCAGCGTGCAGCCCGATCCAATATGTATACTGTTGTGGCGTGCAACTCGATCCATATATAACGTATATTGCTGCGACGTGCAGCCCGACCCATATGTAATATATAATATAGATATTGCTGCGACGTGCAGCCTGATCCATACCTATCCTCACATGCTCGGCTCTCGGCCTCACTTAGTCATCCTCACAAGCCACTCGGGAAACCCATCTCAACTCACAAGACTCAGCCCCAAATACCTCTCAGAGTCTCAAAAGAGTGTGATAGCAGTGAGAATAACAACAAGTAGAAAACATGATTGCGTTCACAATTGTTCTATCAGAATAGTGTGAAAATAGTGTAAAAGCATCTCTGAGGGTCTAAACAGGTCGGCACAAGGCCCTAAACATGGCTTATAGCCCATAAACAAGTATAAATTTCTAAGATACAGGAGGAGGTATGGTTTCAAATCGAATAGGCGGCTTAATAGTCGCTACGGGACGGACCAAGTCACAGTCCCTACCGGTGCATGCCCACACGCTCGTCACCTATTATGTGCGTCACCTCATTTACCAAAACAATATAAAATACCGGGGTTTCATATCCTCGGGTTTAGAGTTACAATCGTTACATAGCTCAAAATAGCCCAAAAGCTACTCCGCGATGCTCTTGCCCCTCGAATTGGCTCCCAAATGCTCCGAGTCTATCACAAATCAGATCTATAACATCAAAATATGTTAGGGAGATGAACCTCAATCGAAAACTATCAAAATTAGGCACAATTATGAAAATTGGCCAAACCCGAGCCCATGTCTGGGAATTCGATAAAAATCACGTCACAAGAATCCTCATCCTTTCCCGAGTCTACATATGTAAAATTCATCAAAATTCGACCACAAACCACCCCTAAACTCCTTAATTACAAGTTTAAATTTCCCAGGCCCTATATCCCCAGTTTTTGCCATTTCATCTACTAATTCCAAGTCTAATCCGTCACATAACAACATAGAATCGAGTTTATAGTCCGATAAACTTACCTCCACTGAAGACCCTCGAAATCCTCCTCCAAATTGCTCTCAAAATGACTCAACCCGCATGCAAAAGTGAAGAAAAATGCAAAATATTCGTGGAGGCACATATATACTTCCTGCCCAGTTAATCTGCACCTGCGGAAGATGTTTTGCACCTGCGGACCTGCACCAGCAGTCCCAGGTGCGCACCTGCGAAAAAGACTTAAGTCCGGACTTCCGCACCTGCGGCCCTCTTCTCGCACCTGCGGGCTCACAGGCGCGACCAGGGATTCGCACCTGCGCTCCATGGCCATGTCCCCCCTCTTCTGCACCTTCGCAAGGACCATCGCACCTGCGGCTATCGCACCTGCGGTTCCCCATCAGCAGGGGCGGGCACACCAGTAAAATGGCACTAGCAGTAGTTTTGCTGCAAATTCCTAGGTCCAACCCTCCGTTAACTATCTGAAATCAATCCCGAGCCCCTCGGGGCCCCAAACAAACATACCAACACATCTCATAACCTCATTTGAACTTAGTTGAGCCTTCAAAACACCAAAAACAACGCAAAAACACCAAGATCAAATCAAATTCAAGCCTATGAACTTTGAAATTTCTAAATTTCGCCAACGATGCCGAAACCAACCAAAAAACATCCGATTAACCTGAAAATTTGCACACATATCCAAAATGACATTACAAACTTGCTCCATCTTCCGGAATTCCATGCCGACCCCGATAGCCTATTTTCCCCTACCGACCGGAAATCGCCAAAAGTTAACTTTCGCCAATTTTGGCCTAATTCCACATCGGACATCAAAACTTCATTATGAACACACTCCTAAGTACCAAATCACCAAAAAAAGCTATCTGAGCCATAAAATCCACATTCCTAGGTCATTTACAAATAAGTCAACTCCCAGTTGAGTTTTTCAACTATTAAGCTACTTTAAGAGACTAAGTGTCCCTGTTCTCACCACGACAACTCTGAACCTGAACTAATAGCCCCAACACAACAGAAATAGGCTAAGCAAAATATGATAAAGCAGAAACGGGGCTAATCATCACGGAACGACCGGACGGGTCGTTACATCCTCCCTCTCTTAAATAAGCGTTCGTCCTCTAACAGGTCTAGAAACCTACCTGGAGTCTCGAATAAGTGAGGATATCGGCTCTGCACGCTCGCTAAGTCTCCCAGGTGTCATCCTCGACCGACTTCCCTCTCTACCGAACCTTCACTTAAGCTTTATCCTTAGACCTCAGCTTTTTACCTGACGACCCAAAATAGCCACTGGCTCTACCTCATATGACATATCACCCTCGAGCTGAACCGTACTGAAGTCCACAACCTGAGATGGGTCACCAACATACTTTCAAAGCATCGAAACATGGAACACCTGATGAAATCTGATAAGCTGGTAGGCAAGGAAAGTCTATAAGTGACCTCCACAATCCTCTGAAGCACCTCAAATGACCCAATGAACTGGGGACTCGACTTTCCCCTCTTCCCGAACCTCATAACACCCTTCATGGGTGACACCTTCAGCAACACCTTCTCCCTAACCATGAATGACACATCTCGTACCTTCCGGTCCGCCTAACTCTTCTGCCTGGACTGCGCCGTGGGAAGCTACTCATAAATCAACTTTACCTTACCCAATGCATTCTGAACCAAGCCTGTGCCCAATAGCATAGCCTTTCCCGGCTCAGACCAACCAACTGGAGATCTGCACCTCCTACCATATAAAGCCTCATACGGAGCCATCTAGATACTAGGATGATAACTATTACTATATGAAAACTCCGCGAGTGGCAGAAACAGGTCTCATGAACCCCAAACTCAATGACACAGGCACGCAACATATCCTCCAAAATCTGAATAGTACGCTCCGACTATCTGTTGGTCTGAGGATGAAACGCTGTGCTCAACTTGACCTGAGTACCTAACTCCCTCCGCAAGGCCTTCCAAAACTGAGATGTGAACTCAGTACCTCTGTCAGAAATGATAGAAATAGGGACCCCATGCAAACAGACAACCTCCATAATATATATCTCGGCTAACCGTTTAGAAGAATAAGTAGTACCAACAGGAATGAAGTGCGCGAACTTGTTCAGCCAATCCACATATTGCATCAAACCTCCTCTAACTCTGTGGAAGCCCAACTACGAAGTCCATGGTGATCCGCTCCCACTTCCACTCAGGAATATCTAATCTATGAAGAAATCCACCCGACCTCTGATGCTCATACCTGACATGCTGATAGTTTAGACATCCAGCCACGAACTCAACAATATCCCTCTTCATCCGCCTCCACCAATAATGTTGTCTCAGATCCTGATACATCTTTGCGGCACCCGGATGGATGGAATACCGTGAACTATGGGCCTCAGCTAGAATTAAATCTCGAAGTCCATCCACGTTAGGCACGCAAATCCGGACATGCATCCTCATGACCCCATCATCACCAATAACCACATCCCTGGCATCACCGCGATGGACCCTATCCTGAAGAACGAGCAAGTGTGGATCATCGTACTGGCGTGCTCTAATCTGATCATAATGAGACGACCTGGATGCTACACGAGCCAATACTCGTGAGGGCTCTGATAGGTCCAATCTAACCAACTGACCCGCTAAAGCCTGAACATCAAGTGCTAATGGTCGCTCTGCTACTGGAAGGTAGGCTAGACTGCCCAAACTCTCTGCTCTGCTACTCAGGGCATCGGTCACTACATTGGCCTTTCCCGGATGATATAGAACAGTGAGGTCATAATCGTTGAGAAGCTCCAACCATTTCCTCTGACGCAAATTCAGATCCTTTTGCTTAAGCAGGTGTTGCAAACTACGGTGATCAGTGAAAATCTCACAATGCACACCATACAAATAATGACGCCAAATCTTCAAGGCATAGACAATAGCTGATAGCTCAAGATCATGCACTGGATAATTCTTCTCATGCACCTTCAACTGTCTGGACGTGTAGGCAATCACCCTACCATCCTGTATCAAAACTAGTCCAAGGCTAACTCTCGAGGCGTCACAGTAAACTGTATAAGAACCTGAATCCGTAGGCAAAACCAATACCAGAGCTGTAGTTAAAGCTGACTTGAGCTTCAAAAGGCTCTCTCACACTCCTCAGTCCACATGAACTGAGCACCTTTCTAGGACATTCTTGTCATAGGTGCCGCAATATATGAAAATCCTTCTACGGAATAATGATAGTACCCTGCCAAACCAAGGAAACTGCGAATCTTGGTAGCTGATGACGATCTAGGCCAGCTCTGCACCGCCTCTATCTTCTTCGGATCAACCTGACTGACACTTTGAAATTCTTGCATACAATTTTTTCTCCCTCAAGGTTTGAAGCACCACTCTCGAATACTGCTCATGATCCTCCAGAGATTGGGAATACACCATGATATCGTCAATAAACATGATCACAAAAGAATCCAGATAAGGCCGGAATACACTGTGTATCAAGTTCATAAAGGTTGCTGGGGCATTCGTCAGCCCGAATGACATAACCAGAAACTCATAATGACCATATCTAGTCCTGAAAGCAGTCTTCAGAATGTCTGGCCCCGGAATCTTCAATTGATGATAGCCGGAACGCAAGTCAGTCTTGGAAAATACCCTGGCACCCTGCAACTGATCAAACAAGTCATCTATATGAAGCAATGGATACCGGTTCTTTACCGTAACCCTGTTCAGCTACCGATAATCAATACACATATGCATAGAATCATCCTTCTTCTTCACAAACAACACCGGTGAACCCCAAGGTGACACAATAGGCCGAATGAACCCCTTATGTAGGAGTTCCTAAATCTTCTCCTTTAATACCTTCAACTCCCCTGGTGCCATACGATAAAGTGGAATAGAAATAGGCTGAGTGTCTGGCACCATGTCAGTACCAGAATCAATGTCCCTGTCATGTGGCATGCCTGGCAGGTCTGCAGGAAACACGTCCGGAAAGCCACGGAAAAGCCACGGATATCCTTCACAAAAGCCAGATACGATAAACACCCCTTCTCAACCATGGGCTGGGCCTTCAGGTAGGAAATCAACCTGCTAGGCACATACTCAAAACAACCTCTCCACTCAACCCTTAGACGCCCTGACATAGCTAAGGTCACGGTCTTAGCGTGATAATTAAGAATAGCATGACACATATATAACCAATCCATGCCCAATGTCACATCAAAATCAACCATGCTGAGTAATAGTAGGTCCACTCGGGTCTCCAAACCCCCAATAGATACCACACACGACCAATACACATGGTCTAGAATAAGAGTATCGCCCATCGCAGTCGACACATGAACATACGTAAGTAAAGACTCACGGGGCATATTTAGGAAGCGGGAAAAATATGATGAAACATAGGAATATGTAGAACGAGGGTCACATAAAGTCAAAGCATCTCGGCGACAGATTGAGACAATACCTGCGATCACTGCATCGGAGGCCATAGAATATGGCCTGGCTGGAAACGCATACATACGGGCTGGACCTCTACCTGCTCGACCTCCCCCTCTAGGGAGGCCTCTAGTTGACTGACTACCACCCCTGGCTGCCTCGGTTGGTGGTGAAGTAACTGGAGTTGAAGTCGAAAGCTGGCCCCTTAGCTGAGGTGGACCTCTAAGAAGATGAGGGCACTGCCTCCTCATATGACCGAACTCTCCACACTCATAACAACTCCCTAGAGCTGGAGGCGGGGACTGAAAGGAAGCCTGGCACCAAAATGGCCCCTAGGAGAACCATGTATGGAGGAACCCTGGAGTAATGGTGCTCGAGATGCACTCTGGGATAGAAGGGCACCGAATGAAAAATGGCCTAGCTGAGAACTGCGGGGACCATGCCCCGAAGATGCACCACTATAGGCTGGACGGATTGACTGAGGAGGCCTGAATGAACGACCTCTACCATGCTGAATCTGCACCCTAGAAAGAGCACCACTAGAACCACCCAATCCACGAGGCCTTTTGGCCTCCCTCTCTTCCCACTCCTGGCGGTGAACGGACTCAATATCTCGAGCAACATCAACAATTTGATACTTTCTCCCGAGTCATGAAAAGATGGAGCTGATAAGTGAGGCTATCCACGAACCTCCTAATCCTCTCCCTATCAGTAGGGACCAACTCGGTGGCATGACGAGCCAACTCTGAAACACGCATCTCATACTGCGTCACTGATAGCTCCCCCTCACACAACTGCTCAATATGTCTGCGCTGCTCCTCCCTATGAGACTAGGGAACATACTTCTCTATGAAGATAGTAGAGAACTTCTGCCAGGTGAGGGGTGCTGAACCAACAGGCCTATGTCTCTCAAAAGACTCCTACCAAATGAAAGCAGCACCAGAAAACTGAATAGTAGAAAACAAGACCCCACTGGTCTCCAGAATCCCAGCAATACGGAGCATCCTCTGACACTTATCCAGAAATCCATAGGCATCCTCTCCCTCAACACCACTGAATGTCGGAGGCTGAAGTCGACTAAACATATCCAGCCTACGTTGCTCATCATCTGGCATAACTGGAACCACGAAGTCATGAACTGGAACAACCAGATGGGCCGGAATTGCCCCCGGTGTCTGATATCCCTGAGTAATCTGCTCAGGTGTCCGGGCAACTGGAGTCTGACTGCCTCCCTCGTCGTGAGAAGTAGCGGCAGTAGAAGACGCAGTAACTGCCTGAGCAAGGTTGGTACATACTGTCAAGATCTGGGCCAAGGTCTCCTGAAGACTCGAAATAACAATAGGCACTGCCGGTGCCTGAGCTTGTCCCGCTGGAGTATCTGCGACGGGAATCTAATCTTGAATATTAGAGGGATCAACTGGTACTTCCATGCCTGCTGCACGGGCTTGCCCCCTAATGATGAGTGGTGATTCTACCACTTATTTTAGCTCTTTTTCGCTAGATTTTGCATCCTTTAATGTTAACATGCGGTTGTTTTATGGTGTGTATTGTTCGTGTTTAAGGGAAATGATGCCATGAAGTGATTGGTGTCGAGTTGAAGTAGAATTGAGCACAAATTGGTGGAAAAATCACAAAAGCCTTAGTGATTCCGCACCTGCGGACTTTTGGTGCGACATCGCACCTGCGAAGAAGTGCTCCGCACCTGCGAAGAAGTGCTCCGCACCTGCGAAGAAGTGCTCCGCACCTGCGAAACTGGCTCAACTGTACTGAGGTCGCACCTTCGACGTGGTATCCGCATCTGCGAAAAATAATAACATCACTTGGAATCGCACCTGCGATGTGGAATCCGCATCTGCGGAGCCGCACCTGCGAGGATTTGTCCGCAGGTGCAGTCAATGGGCATCAGACTTGGACAGATATTTAAAATCACATTTTCCCAATCCCAAACCCATATATACTCGACCTAACAAATATTTTCAATATCTTTGGGCAGTGTAAAACATATTTTGAGTCTTGGAGACTAAAGAAGAACATGTCTTGAAGCTAGGGTTTGCACACACACTTGGGATTTAAAGATTTCAACCTTGTGGTTAAGGATTTCTTACCCATTTATGTGTGTTTCTTCATTTCGTTGATTTGTAATGAATATTTAAGTGTTTAATATTTGTTTCCAACACTTGAATCTTGTTTATGGAAATATTCATATTTAAAGTGTGGATTAAATACCTTGTTGTGCTTATGTATTGAATGATTTTCATATATTTATGAAGTGAGTTATAGTTACTTTAATTATTCTTGTTGATTAATGTTTCCAAAAGGATTATCTAACCCTAGGACTCGCCCACTAACTCCGAATTAATTTTGGAAAAGATAATTTGGGGTTGGGAATGATTAATTAACAAGAACTTGAGGCTTTAACCCTCATTTTATAGATTCTCCCTAGGGATAGGATTGAACTACTTGTAGCTATATCCGGGAGTGGTTAATCTCTTAATTGGGTTAGGAATAATTCAATTAGGAAGACTTATTAGTCTTTGTAAAAAGCTAATTATGAATTATTATGCGTGGCTAATTAATATAAT
This sequence comes from Nicotiana paniculata, assembly GCA_005239505.1. Lineage (NCBI taxonomy): Eukaryota > Viridiplantae > Streptophyta > Magnoliopsida > Solanales > Solanaceae > Nicotiana > Nicotiana paniculata. Next base: position 86,941 of record ML350545.1, on the reverse strand, counting down.
CTCGCTCATATTTGTAAAATCGTGAAATACATTGGATCGTTACTTGAGTGTAATACCCGATGCATTCATTCTTGTTTCCATTGATCATTTTACTTGCTTTCTATGTTAGTTTATATTTTTGCATTTAGTTAGAAAAAATTTCAAAACCAAAATCTATTTGTTTGGCATTGCATGATAAGCGATAATTCTCTTACATTCCTAATCACCTCCATATTGTTCTTTGTGGGATTCGACCCCAACCTTGTCGGGTCACTATATTTTTCATCGATCGCTTTACACTATTTTAAGGTGTAATTTGAGCGTATCAAATTTTTGCGACGTTGCCGAGGAACAATTGACGTAATGTAGGTTGTTTGAGAAATAAGCATAAGTGCTTTGATCCAAACTTGTGAATATTTGTGTAATTATTTTTCTTGCTTAATTTCTTAATTTTTGATAAAAAAAAATAGGCATCATATAATGAAAATCGGTCAGATGGTAGTTGTTCATATTTTGATGACCCTTGTCCTTATTGTGGAAGACCACAATCGTGGCAAAATTTTTTAAATTCTGCCGGGGATGGTTTGTGCGCACAATCTCAAACCCGTGAGTGGAGTATTTTTGATAGGTGTGGTTGCCAAAATGGTCATTGGTATGATTTTGTATGTTTGTCCGTCCTTTCCCCAAGCCCCTCTACGATGATTCTACTTCTTGTGATAAAATTTTTAGGGAAGTTGAGGAAATTGAGCATGGTAGAAATGGAGAGTTCAAGCTCATGTTGGAATGCTTGCTTGAAGAAGGAAACCATGAGCAAAATGTCTTAGAAGAGCTTTTGGAGAAAAGTCTCCAAAATGAATTGGCACTTGATAGGTTGCAGTGACAAATGAATGAGATGATTGAAGCTTCAAGGGTTCAAAAAGCGTTGGAGGTGAGTGGTGGCCAAGAACCTTCCTTGGAGGTTGAAGTTGAAAATTCTTCCTTGGTACTTGAACAAAACCAAGAAGAACTATCAAATGCTCAAAATGAGAGGATGATGCTCATGTTGGAGGCCATTCTTGAAAATGAGGAAAAGCACAACTTTGCACTCGAGGGCTTGAAACATGAAGTGACTCAAAATGATGAGCACATCTGCACTTTGGAGGATCAAATGCAAGCATTGATGGAGGCTCGTCATGCCTCTCAAGTTGAAAGTATGGATGAAAGCCGAGAAGAGTCCAATTTCGAGGGCGGTAGTAAGCTTTACTTTGAGGAATCAAGCCTTGAACATTCGCTAACCGAATCCATGAGTGTTAGTGATGCCGATAAAAATATGGAATTAGAGTCAACCGGGGTGATTGAGAATTTGGTTGAAATTGATTCTATTCCAGCAGAAAAGGAGGATGTCAAAATTCGGGAAAAATTATAAGTTAGAGGTTTGAAGGCACATTCCAAGCATTTTTCAACATTGGGATTGGGGGTAAAATGGAAGTTGAACTACACGAATCAATGAAGTGTTGTGAGTAAGAAAAAATCATACCACACAGCTTACAATTTGATGAAACAAGAAAGCAAAATGACATTCCTCACATGAGAGCCAAGAAGTGCAAAATTAAGAATTTAAGGCTTGGCTCAGTCATCTATTTACCACGCCCCACCACCCGTGGTCAAAAGCTTGATTCTAAGCTAGGGGCTCAATTCATATCATCCAAGTGGCGAGAAAAGTGGTAAAGTGATTTTCGTCGTGCCACGACGTTACATATGGCGATTGGTGGGAGGCAACCCATCGTTTTTCAAAATTTTTGGTCGTTTTTGAAATTTTCTTTTGTAGAATAGCTTAATATATTTTTTCTAACCAATCTGCCAAGTTTCAAGATTTTTGGAGTTGATGGGGTGACCGGGTATCCAAATATAGTGCAAAAGGAGCAACAAAAAGGCTGGGCAACACACTGACCAACTTTGCGATGAGGCCATTGCAAAATGCTATCGCAGAGTTGTATGTGGGAGGAAAAGATGCAATCGCAAAAATATACAAAAAATAATTGTTGAGCCAAGGGATTCCGCACCTGCAGTAATAGCTCCGCAGGTGCGACTCTGCAGCAGCGGTTTCTGAAGCGCAGGTGCGGTAATATCTCCGCAGATGCAAACTTCGCACAACTAAAATTCGAATTCTATCCCCCAGGTCAGTTTTCTATAAGCCCTAAAACTCAAAGAAAGAAATAATTTTGTCCTCACATATTTCAACTATCACGCTGAAGATCACAAGAGACACAAGTATTTTCACTCTCCCTTGCTCTACTCTGTCATTCTTCTGTCCTTACTCTATCTTTCTTTTTCTGGGTTTGTCTTGTTCAATCCATTCATGCCCGTTTAACCCTCATTCCCACGGCCCTTCTAATTTAGGGTAGAATTAGAGTGAGGATTTGGTTGAGTGTACGGAATGTGTGATCGCTTTAGTGAAGCAACAAATTGTGGGGCTGTTTTGAGAACCCAATTCATGTGAGGAGAGAGTGAATTTTAAATGCCCACAAAGTGTTCGATTAATTGGATAAACAAAAATTGAGTGCTAGGTACCCCAATATCATTGTTAATGAAGTTAGTACAAGGTTTGTGCACTGATCTGGAAGTCTTGAGTACAAATTAGTGGCCAAAAACCAAGCCCAACTTAAAAATGGTTAAAAAGTTATGGGCAGTTGCACCTTGGGACGACAGTCCGCAGGTGCGAGAGAATTTCCACAGGTGGGGTTTCGCACTTGCGAGCCCTTCACCGCAGGTGCGCCCATTCTGCCACAGATGCGCCACTGCACCTGCGATAGAGGTTCCGCAGGTGTGGAAACTGGGCAATTCTGCCAAAAATAGAATGTTTGCAAATTGACCTTCCTGGACCTGTTTGACTTGGTTCTTTTGCCTAATTGCAGTGTTTTAATATGCTTAACAAGATTCCACTGCCTGACTAACTTAGTTTTAATTTTTTTAAGGTACTTTGAGCTTTAGGAGGATCCAAACATGACAAGCAATCCCGATTTGAGTCACGAAATTGAAGAAAATATTGAGGATAACTTTGATACTTCCAGATTCTTATCTGCTACATGCCAGAGTTGGTATTATGATCATCTCCTCACAAATAAACTAATACTTGAGAAAGGGATTTCCATGGACAAATTGACGGAGCTCCTTCCTGATTTCTATGGCTGGGTAGTTGCAAGCATGGACCTTCTTCGCTCCTAATCCATGCAAGGCCAAATAAAGAATGGGTGAGGGAATTCTATGCCAACCTGAGGCGGACTCACTTCCAGAATCATGAAATCACCATACGGGGAAAGACCGTAAAATTTGGTGCTAATGAAATAAATGATCTCTATGGGCTCCCAAATTATTCGCTCGAGCCTGTGAAAGAAGAAGACACGTGTGAAAATGGTGGTTGGCTAGTTACTAAGCTGTGTCCTCCGGGTCATAGGGTGAGCTGGGCTACCAGGAAGAGGGGCATCAAGTATGGTGATTTTACTACTGAAGCAAAGATGTGGCTTTATATCATCGAGAGTAGAGTATCCCCCTCGGGGAATGTGTCTGATGTCCCATATGCCAGGGCTTTGATGATTGCTTGTATCCTGGATGACATCCCTGTGAATGTCGGCCACTACATTGTGCGGGAGACAAAGGAATAAGTGCTTTAGAGTGGCACATCTATAATGTTCCCTTCGTTGATTACAGAGCTATGCCGGCGTGCACAGGTTGATGAACGGGAGGGAGATCATTGGATACCGCAGACAAGCCATTCCACTCGCTGAGCGTGACATGTATGGATAGTGTGTTGAAAAGTAAAAAAAAGGAAGGTCACCACCACTACTGTAGAAGCCAGATCCTCCTCACAGACTGCCCCAGCTGAGGGACCTTTTGGGGAGATGAACTCCCAGCTTGCATCCATACGGGAGTTAGTGTCACAGCTCCCTAGCGAGCCCTCACACTTCCAGCCCCCGCCTGACTATTTCTCCAAAGCTGAGATGAAGACTTACTTCGATATGCAGGCTAAGATGGCAGCATCTGTTGCCCACCTCGATACCTCTTATATCATCTTGGCGAAGGCGCATGTCGACCTCAATTCATCTTTTGACAAAGAAAAGGAGAAGAAAAAAAAGAAGGGCAAATTCATGATTAAAATGTTGAGAGGGATTAAAGCGATCTTTAAATGGAGACAACCGAGCAGGTGGATACCAGTTTAGAATGATGAGGATAGCGAGGAGTACTCGTTTGTGACAGATGCTGAGGATGATGATGATGATGAGGATGCTGATGGCGAGAGCTCTCAGCAGCAGTGATTAACCTTTTCTCCTGCAGTCTGCCAGTCTGATGCAAACCTCAGGGTGACCCTCAAACTATTGGTCTTTATTTTTGATATTGTGCAGTGGGGACACTGCAATATATTTAGTTGGTGTTGGCGTTAGGAGCATATTGTATTTGTACTATGACTTTGTGGATGTGCCCTTTCCGGGCTTCTTTATAATATGGATATTGTGTACCCTTGTCGGGCTTGTTTTGTTATGTCATGTGCTATTGCTGAGCTTGGTGTGAATAGTTTATTCTTATTTTTCTTTCTTTACTTATTTTCTTTAGTAGCTTTTAGTTTGTATTATTTTTGCTTCTTTGGTATTAGTTGCTTTCTTTAGGCTACGGTTCTTTCCCAAGGAACATTTTTTGGTAGTGAACCGGGTGACTTTTACCTATGATAGATGGTGTGGCAACTTTCTTAAGGGAATTAGTCTTGTTTTGCTAGGTGGAGACTTTTGAATTATTTGGTACTAACAAAACTAGTCTCTTGTATGTGAAATATGAATTAAGAATAAATTGATATATATATATATATATATATATATATAATAAGTGCAGGGTAAAGAACAATTTGTGTGATATTTTTTGGCTCATTTAGTGACTCTTTGCCCACCAGCTTGCATGATATTGCTCTAGATGCTCTTGTTAAGAAGTGAACTTGATCCGTCTTGACTAGTTCCTTTTCCATGTGTGTTAGAGTTTGTGCAAATAATTCTTATGTTTGCTTCATCATCTAGAACTTGCCCGGTTAGTCTTTCAATGCTAATGATAATTACGGTTGGTTGGAGAAATGACCTTAGGCATTCTTTGTGTTATTTGAAAAACCTCTTTTTCCTTCAAACTTACCATTGAATAAATATTATCACTAGTTACCCTATTTGAGCCTTTAACCTTTTCTTTGGTCACCTCATTACAAACCTTTCCCATTTTGTAAAATAATTCCCTCTTTTAAACCCGTCCCTCCTTGAACATTGAGAATGAGGCTAAAGGCCTAAGTTGGAGGTGTAGTATCATGTTGGAAATTGGTAAGGTTGTATATTGAGTGTAGGAACATATACATCAAAGTGTTCACATGAAATTATTCAAGCTCCAAAAGAAAAAAAAATAGAAATAGAAAAGAAAAAGAAATATTTGTATATATATAAATATGGAGCCTTGAAGAAAATTAGAGAGATATTTAAAATGGTTCGATGTTGGTAAATAGGAGCAAATGAGGGCTATGTGGTTTGAAAAGAAACAAAGGGCAACAAGAAACAAAAATGTGAGTAGTGTTGAAGGAGGGTGTAGTCAGTTGTACCCAAATGTTTATCTGACCCTTCCCTAAGCCTACATTACAAGCTTAAACAGTCCTTATGGGATCTCCAACCGAATGTTCTTGAAAAGGCGATGAATTGAAATAAGGGCAAGCCTATGGCATGATATGTTGTAACACTTGAAATTCTTTGTGAGAGTGAGTGTCTTTGTGAGTTTGTCCCTTGTGTTGTTCTTGTAAATATGTTGATTTTGGGACTTTCTTTCTTGTGAGGGAACATGAATTAGGATGGATTGGTGAAATCGATATATCCGAAAATGAATGAGTTGAGCATATGTATTAGAACATTGCTTTTGAGTCACTCCTTGAGGCTTATTCTTGTCACTTGGTTATTTTGAAACCCCATTGCACTTCTTGAATGTTTTTTATGATGGAGTTATTCGAGTAAAATGGATACTTAAGCCTAATTATTAGTACCAACCAAATCCATACGTATAATGCTTAGTTGGAGAATGTGATTTGTAAATGATAGTAATGCGACTTGCGCTTTAAATGGTATAACCTCATTGAGTTGTTGGTTTTGATTTGCTTGATGACAAGAAAAAGCCTTGAGTTGGGGGTGTTGATGAGTGGTGATTTTACCACTTATTTTAGCTATTTTTCGCTAGATTTTGCATCCTTTAATGTTAACATGAGGTCGTTTATGGTGTGTATTATTCGTCATTCTGGGAAATGATGCCATGAAGTGATTGGCGTTGAATGGAAGTGGAATTGAGCACAAATTTGTGGAAAAAGCACAAAACCCTTCAGTGATTCTGCACCTGCGGACTTTTGGTCGCTGGTGCGACATCGCACCTGCAAAACTAGCTCAACTGAACTGAACCCGCACCTGCGACGTGGTATCCGCATCTACGGAAAAGAACAACATCACTTTGAATCGCACCTGCGATGTGGAATCCGCATCTGCGGAGCCGCACCTGCGAGGATTTGTCCGCATGTGTGGTCAACAGGCATCAGACCTGGACAAATTTGTAAAATCACATTTTTCCAATCCCGAACCCACATATAGTCAACCTAACAGATATTTTCATTATCTTTGGACATTGTAAAACATATTTTGAGACTTGGAGACTAAAGAAGAACAAGTCTTGAAGCTAGGGTTTGCACACACATTTGGGATTTGAAGATATCAACCTTGTGGTTAAGGATTTCTTACCCATTTATGTTTATTTCTTTATTTCCATTATTTGTATTGAATATTTAAGTGTGTAGTACTTGTTTCCAACACTTGAATCTTGTTTATGAAAATATTCATATTTAAAGTGTGGATTAAATACCTTGTTGTGCTTATGTATTGAATGATTTTCATATATATGAAGTGAGTTATTGTTACTTTAATTATTCTTGTTCTTTAATGTTTCCAAAGGGATTATATAACCCTAGGACTCACCCATTAACTTGGAATTAATTTTGGAAAACATAATTTGGGGTTGGGAAAGATTAATTCACAAGAACTTGAGGCTTTAACCTTCAATTTATAGATTCTCCCTAGGGATAGGATTGAACTACTTGTAGCCATATCCGGGTGTGCTTAATCTCTTAATTGGGTTGGGAATAATTCAATTAGGAAGACATATTAATCTTTGGAAAAAGCTAATTAAAAATTATTATCCGTGGCTAATTAACATAAACTCCCTAATATTTGTAAAATCGTGAAATACATTTGTAAAGACCCGTAAAATTTCATGGCTAAAAATAGTGCCCAAATAGGTCCCCGTGTTGTTATAGTTGTAGAAATTCTTAAAACGGACCCCTTTTGAGTAAAAAGTACCCCGGGACTTAAAAGATAAAATTTTCTAGATTTGTGCAGGTCTGCGGTCCACTATGCGATCGCAGATCAGGTATGTGGACCGCATAGTGGTCGCATACCTGGACAGTTTGCTGTCCATTTTTAGGACAGCTATGCGGCTAGAATGCGATTGCATTTCACGAATGCCGACCGCATAGTTGTCGCATTCTTTCACCTTCACTTTTGCGGAAGGAGTTATGCGACGCACTATGCGACCACATAACAGGTATGCAGACCGCATAGTGGTCGCATACCTGGGGCAGTCTACTTTTCATTTTGGCCCATTTGATGGCCAATTATGCGACATAAATGCGGATCGCATAGCATCGCATTCCTGACTGCATTTCTGCTTCGGGGCTATTAAATTTCTAATTTGATACCTGACCCCCAGTTCATTAAAACACCTCCCCCTTTCATTTTAAGCTCATTTTCTAATAAATTAGAGAGAGGAGAGAGTGGGTTCTAGAGATAGAGAGAGTCCAACTTCATCCAATTTGTTCCTCCAACACTACTCAGACCTGGAATTGATCAAGTAGGACACCATTTTCTTCACTACAAGAGGTAAGCTTCTACCCCATCAACCTTTATTTCCAGATTTTTGTTAAGATGAAATATGGTTAGGTGAATTCACGAAGATAAGGGTAGGAGCCTTGCATGCATGTAACCAAATAATCATAATCTAGTACAAGGAAACGGGTTAGAGTAATATTTCACTAAAAAGAGGCCATTTAATCTAAAAGAACACTTAGTGTTTGATAGAATGATCAAGTGAGTTCAAGACATGATCATTGCTCCTAATTCTAAGTTAAATTATGCCACATTGTGAACTAGAATAAAGGTGCTAGAAGGTCTGGTGAATTGTGGTAGAAATTAAGGAAAAATCCCAAATCAAGGTATGTATGGCTAACTTTAATCTTTGTAGACTTACCTTGTAGTGTTCGAGTACATGGTATGAAATTCTTGCTCGAGCATATGTGAATTGTTTGTCCTGTTGTGTCGAGTTGTACGAATTTATTCTCTGATTTTCTTAAGTTAATTACCATGCTAATTGAGATTATGAAGGGTGATTATTTGTGCTTATCCTACCATGTGTAAAGCTCGTTAAATGTTTAATACATCGGTAGGAGAGGATGTGCTGCAAAACGAGAGAAACGATAATGAAATAAAGTGTTGAATGTATCCAAGTGCTAAATGTTGTGTAGTAAATAATGAAAGTAAATATGGGCTTATTTTATTGAGTTAATGATTGTGGCAACACCATATATGAACTCCTGATTGGCAATGATCATTGTGCCTTGATTTCACATAGTTATTGGTTGATATGAACTTATGTTCTTCATGATAAAGATCCTTGTTATATAATTGTTGGTGATTGTTGTTATGAAATGGGAATGTACGGTGGGATCGGGTTGCCGCTGCAACACGAAGTAATAAGGGTGGAGAGGTAACAAGGATGAAATGTGATTGTACGGTGGGATCGGGTTGCGCGCTAAACATGAAGTAATAAGAGTGAGATGAGAATGTACGGTGGGATCAGGTTGCGCGCCGCAACAGGTGGGAAATTGAAACAAGTAACTGTGAAATCTTCATTATGGTTTTCTGTATACTTGTGTGGTACTTATGTAGTTACCCTAATTGCTTTATAATTGTGTATTGTTTGATTCTACTTGGAATAAACCTAGTTCATACATGCTAGTACTATCCAATGGTACTAACATCCCTTTTGCTGGGGGCACTACATCTTTTATATGGATGTACGTTATTCCACATCAGGTAGCTCAGACCGCCGATAATGGTGTTTCCCCTTCGTACCTTCAGTAGATCAGGTGAGCCCCATTTCCTCTCGGGGCCGTGTGTAGTCTACATCATCTTTTTGTATATGTTATGCATTTTAAGGTATAGACGGGGCCTTGTTTCCGGCAAGTATTGTGTAAAACCTTAGTACTCTTAGAGGCTCAGTAGACATGATGTGGGTTGTACATATATGTATTTTGGGCGGTAAATGTGTTTACTAGTAATCGTGGTCCGAATAACAATTGTTGTATGTTTTGTGATTATTAAATGTGGAAATGATAAAGGATAATATGAACTCAACTAGTAGATTCATGCTTAAACTCTAAATAGCTAATTCATGTGGAATAATGTATATTATAGACACGGGGTGATGCGTTGGGTAGGAAAGGCAATCTAGGTCCTCTTGATCGAGATCAACCGGTTGGGCGACGGTCTCGTCCCTCGGTTTTGGGGCGTGACAAACTTGGTATCACAGCCTAAGGTTTTTAAAAGTGTCCTAGGATGTCTCGGAGCCGTGTCTAGTAGAGCCCTTCTTATCGATGTGTTGTCGACCACATCTATAATTAGGGGGATGCATGGACATTTAGGGAAATACCCTTTAATTGTTAATCTATCGTGCGATGTAAATTGAAACAACTAACTGTGAAATCTTTATTGTGGTTTTCTGTATACTTGTGTGGTACTTGTGTGGTTATCCTAATTGCTTTCTAATTGTGTATTGTTTGATTCTACTTGGAATAAACTTGGTTCAAACATGCTAGTACTATTCAATGGTACTAACGTCCCTTTTGCCGGGGGCGCTACATATTTTATATGGATGTAGGTGGTTCCACAGCAGGTAGCTCAGACCGCCGATAGTGGTGTTTCCCCTTCGTACCTTCAGCAGATCCAGTGAGCCCCATTTCCTCTCGGGGCCGTATGTAGTCCATAACATCTTTTTGTATATGTTCTGTATTTTAAGGTATAGCCGACACCGACAAGTAGTGTGTAAACCCTTAGTACTCTTAAGAGGCTCCATAGATATGATGTGGGTTGTACATATATGTATTTTGGGCGGTAAATGTGTTTACTAGTAATCGTGGTCCGAATCGGAATTATTGTATGTTTTGTGATTATCAAATGTGCAAATGATAAAGGATAATATAAAGTCAAGTAGTAGATTCATGCTTAAACTCTAAATAGCTAATTCATGTGGAATAGTGTATATTATAAACATGGGGTGATGCGTTGGTTAGGAAAGGCAATCCAGGTTCGTTTGAGTGGGATCATCCTGTTGGACACCGGTCTTGTCCCTCGGCTTTGGGGCGTGACAATATTGGATCATTACTTGAGTGTAATACCCGATGCATTCATTCTTGTTTCCATTTATCATTTTACTTGCTTTCTAGGTTAGTTTATATTTTCGCATTTAGTTATAAACATTTTCAAAACCAAAATCTACTTGTTTGGCATTGCGGGATAAGCGATAATTCTCTTACATTCCTAATTGCCTCCATATTGTTCTCTGTGGGATTCGACTCCACCCTTGTTGGGTTACTATATTTGACATCGATCACTTTACCTTATTTTAAGGTGTAATTTGAGCGTATCACCTACCTACACAACGGCCTCGACCGCAGCCTCGAGGGACGACACCGACGCCTAACCGGATGATCCCGGTCAAGCGAACCTGGATTGCCTTTCCTGCCCAAAGTGTTACCCTGTTTTTATGATATACAATATTCCATAAATAGCAAACTAAATCAAAGCATGGACTTACAACTTAATTTCATTTCTCCTATTAATATTTTAGCATTTGATAATCCCAAAAGATACAAGCTACAGGAACATTTTCGATTCAGTCCACGATTACGAGTAAATACAACTACTGCCCAAAATATATATATATACAACCTACATAGTGTCTACGGAGCCTCTAAGAATACTAGGAGTTTACATAGATTATCCAGTGACAAGGCCCCGGCTATACCTTTAAGGACACAACATATAAAAAAAGTTTATATAGACTACACACGGCCCCGAGAGGAAATAGGGCTGACTAGAACTACTGAAAGGATGAAGAATAGGCAGCACTATCGGCGGTCGGAACTACCTGCTATAGAACCACCTACATCCATGTAAATGATGTAGCGCCTCCGGCAAAAGGGACATTTGTCACGCCCCAAAATCGAGGGACGAGACCGGCACATAACCGGGTGAACCCGGTCAAGCGGACCTGGATTTCCTTTCCTACCCAACGCGTTTCCCCCGTGTATATAATGCACCAAGTTCGTTTCTCTTTTAGCATTTCAACAATTGGTTCCCAAAACATACACAATACATACATAAATTTCAAATACGTACCACGATTAGGAATACGTACAGTTACTACCCAAAATACATATATACACCCACATCATGTCTACGGAGCCTCTACGATTACTAGAGTTTATACAATTCTTGCCGGTAACAAGGCCCCCGCTATACCTAAAATACATAACAGATTCAAAAGGTATGGCATGAATTACAAATGACCCCAAGAGGAAGTGGGGCTCACCAGTACTAGTGAAAGATGAAGAGGAGGCACCACTAACGGTGAACTGAGCTACCTTCTATAGAACCACCTACATCCATATAAAATATGTAGCGCCCCCGACAAAAGGGATGTTAGTACCATTGAATAGTACTAGTATGTATGAGAAAACTTTACTCAAAGTAAAATCAAGAGATGCACAAATAGAAAGCAGTTAAAGGAACCAACACATAGTACACAGTGATACAGAAAACAAGTACAATTGAGAGCCTCAAAGATTATCGTTTCATCACAATCACATTTCCTTTTACAATTCACCCATGTTGCCTCTCCACCCTTATTACTACGTGTTGCGACGTGCAACCCTATCCCACCGTACAGTTTACACTCCACCCTTGTTACCTCTCAACCCTTATTCCTTCTTGTTGGGCGTGCAACCCGATCCCACCGGACCATCACATTTCATGGCAAACAATAACAGTCCACATTTCAATCACAGGGTTTCATATCATCAAAAGTAAAATTTCATAACACCCAACAAATCATGTGTTCAAAATAGTATTAATCCTCCATTAATTCAACCAAAAAGATGCTCATAAACAATAATGTAAATTCATTACATCCAACAATCCATATGAAGTTAAGCCACAGTAAACCTTGCCAACAACGAGTCATGTACGATATTTCCATGGTCATTTAGTTCAATTAGATCAATCCACAATTCCCATTCATCACTTGTTACATAGCCCTTATCACTTAGATACATTTACACATTTGAGTTTGTTATCATTCTTTTATACTCAAGCATTTAACAAACATTGCATATGTTAGACTAATCACATAGAAGGCACCTTTCACAATTTCAATTATCATGATAGTCGACTAAGACAAATTATAGAATACAATCTCACACATCTACAAAACCGGGCAATCAATTCACATATACTCAGGAAGAAACTCATACCGAATGTTTGGACACCAACAAGGTGACTCTACGAAGATTAAAGTTACCATACATACCTCGAGTCGTCCCCCTTTTTAATTTCTATCACAATTCACCGGACCGTCTAGCACCATCAATCTATTCCACAATGTGACATATTTCACTTAAAATTAGGAGTCTTGTACCCAATTGAGCATTTTATCAAACACTATGTGACCCCTTAGACTACTAACCCCCTTTTGAGAATAATTATCCAAACTTGTTTTTCCCTTTACTAGATTACGGGGTTTAACTCACATGCATGGAATATTTCACTTCTTATTTTCAAGAACCAACCTACGTGTGTTTTATTCTTGCATAAAATCTGAGAAATTAGGAAAATAGGGTGAAAACTTGCCTCTTTTGGTGAAGAAGAGGACAATAACTCGATAATTTTCGGGCTTTATTGATTTTGGAAAATCAAATGGGATGATGTTGAAACCTTCTCTCTCAAGAAATCCATTCTTCTCTATCTAGTTTGGGATAGAAAATCGTTAAAAATGAAGGGAATGGGTGTTTTATAAAATAGGGGGTCAGGTTTCAAATTTAAAAATTAGGAGCCCCGACACAGAGATGCGGTCAGGAATGCGATCGCATTCCTACTATGCGGTCCGCATTTCTGTCGCATAGTTGGCCTTCAAATGGAACAAAATGGGAACCACACTGCCCAAGTATGCGACCACTATACGGTCTGCATACCTATTATGCGATCGCATAGTGTGTCGCATAATCTCCCTCGCAAAACCATGGGGCAAGAATGCGACAACAATGCAGCCTGCATTCGTGAAATGCGATCGCATTCTTGGCTGCATAGCTGTCCTCAAAATGGACACATACTTGTTATGCGATCGCATAGTGCGTCGCGTAATGCACAGTTTCTACAAAAATTAATGTTTAAAGTTCTGGGATACTTTTTACTCAAAATAGGACCGTTTTAATAATTTCTACAGTTATAACAGCGCAGGGACCTACTCGGACATTATTTTAGACATAGAGATTTTACGGGTATTTACATCTTCCCCCACTTAAAATCATTCTTCCTCGAATGAGGATCGGCAAAATCATTTGATTTTGAAAATACAATACGCCAACCCCCTAACTTTTACTAACTCCGTTATTTTCTGAAAATTTCGCCAGAATTTCCTTCGTAATTAGGCCTATCCACCTGTCAGATAGCCCTTGAAACACATGTTCCTAAAAAATTCCACACATAACTAGTTATTTCATGGCCTTGCACATAATTTGGTCACCTCGACAAGTCCCATATAATTCAATTACTTCAACGTGCCATATACACTTCAATTAATCCTTACCAATCTACATTTCAATTAATCTATTAACCATCACATAAGTTTCACATAATTTCATTTACTCCAAGGGGTTTTCACATTATTGAAATAGTCATATCCTACACAATTATAACACAACTTAGAGATGACAATTCGCACGATCACTACTAGACTTATTCAAAAAAATGGGGATATTTTTCTCTCATTTCATTTTCTACTTCCCACGTGGCTTCCTCAACTTGTTGACTTTGCCACAACACTTTAACTGAAGCAATTTCTTTGTTCCTCAATCTACAGACTTGCCTATCAAGAATAGCAATTGGAACCTCCTCATATGATAATTCTTCATTAACCTCAATAGTCTCAACTGGCACGATAGCTGATGGATCTCTAACCACTTTCTTCAACATAGACACATGGAACAGTGGGTGCACTAATGACATCTCATGGGCAACTCTAGCCTATAAGTCGCCTGTCCTATCCTTTGAGCAATCTGATACGGTCCGACATACCTAGGGCTCAATTTTCCCTTCCTCCCAAACCGCATTACTCCCTTCATGGGAGACACCTTCAAGAATACCCAATCATCTACTTGAAACTCCAAATATCTACGATGAACGTCTTCATAGGATTTCTGACGATTCTGAGCGGTCTTCATCCTTTCCTGGATGACTTTAACTTTTTCCATAGCTTGGTGCACAAGATCTGGTCCTGGAAATTCTGCCTCACTAACCTCAAACCATCCGATCGGATATCTACATCTCCTCCCGTACAATGCCTCAAATGGGACCATCTGAATACAAGCATGGAAATTGTTATTATAAGCAAATTCTATAAGAGGCAAATGTTCATCCCAGCTACCCTTGAAATCTAATACACAAGCCCGCAACATATCTTCAAGCGTCTGAATAGTCCGCTCTGACTGCCAATCAGTTTGTGGATGGAATGTTGTGCTGAGATTTACCTGAGTACCAAAACCTTGCTGAAATTTCAAAAGTTAGTTTTGAACTAGGCCCCTCGATCTGAGATATTAGAAACTGGAGGTCCGTGCAAGGTCAACACTGGTGCCGAAGTCAATCTCGACTTTAATTCCTGAAAACTATTTTCACATGTATTGGACCACTAAAACATAACTGCTTTCTGCTTCAGCTTAGTCAATGGGGAGGTGAGGGTAGAGAATCCCTCCACGAACCTCCGATAATACCCACCTAGACCCAAGAAACTGAGAATCTCTGTCGGGGTCGTTGGCCTAGGCCAATCCTTCATCGCTGCAATATTTTGGGGATCAACCCGAATCCCCTCCCTGTAAACAACATGGCCCAAAAAGGTGACTGATTCTAGCAAAAACTCATATTTTGAAAACTTTGCATACAATTGGTGCTGATGAAGAGTCTGCAGAACTGCCCTGAGGTGATTAGCATGATCTTCCTGACTCCATGAATAAACAAGAATATCGTTAATGAAGACAATCAAAAAGGATTCGAGAAACAGTTTGAAAACCTGATTCATAATATCCATAAAAGCTGCTTGGGCATTGGTTAGCCCAAAAGACATTACCAGAAAGCAATCTTAGGAATATCCTGCTCCCTGATTTTTAACTGATGATACCCGAACAACAAATCAATCTTTGAGAAGAACTTAGCACCTTGCAACTGGTCGGAGAAATCATCTATCCAAGGTAGTGGGTGTTTATTGTTGATGGTGACCTTGTTGAGCTGCCGATAATCAATACACATCCAAAGCGACCATCCTTCTTTCTGACAAAAAGAACCGGTGCGCCTCAAGGTGACACACTTGGCCGAATGAAACCTTTTTCTAATAGATCTTTCAATTGTTCTTTCAACTCCCTTAATTCTGTTGGCGCCATCCTATAAGGTGGAATAGATATTGGCTGCGTATCTGGCAATACATCAATCCCGAAATCAATCTCTCTATCTGGTGGAATCCCAGGAAGCTCTTCCGGAAATACTTCAAGAAATTTATTTACAACAGGCACAGATTCGGGAGTGGGCACCTCTGAAGTAGTGTCTGCAATTCGGACCAAATGGTAGATGCACCCCTTTATGATCATCTTATAGGCTTTAAGGTAGGAAATAAATTTACCTCTTGGTACAACACTATTCCCCTCCCATTCGATAACTGATTCATTAGGAAACTCAAGCCTCATAATCCTGGTTCGACAGTGGAGTTTAGCAAAGCACGAATAGAGCTAATCCATCCCCATAATTACATCGAAATCCACCATTTATAACTCAATAAGATCGGTCATGGTATCCCGACCACGCACCGCAACAACACATTTCCTATAGACTCGCACGACCATAATAGAATCACCAACAGGAGTCGACACAAAGAACGGCTCGTGAAGTTGTTCGGGTTCTATCCCAAAACTTGAAGCAATAAATGTAGTAACATATGACAAAGAAGACCCGGGATCAATAAGAGCATAAACATCATGAGACTGAATAGTCAGAATACCTGTAACAACATCTGGAGGAGCCTCGTCGCTCGGGTGACCACTCAAAGCATATAATCGGCTGGGTCCCCCTTAACCCCACGCTCTACCCCTAGCGGCTCTACGCTCTGCTAGTTCTGGAGGGCGTGTTGAGGACGTAGCGGCTGATGAATTGGAGGGCTGATCAGCACCCTTACATGTGCCCTGACTGGGCGCACGACAATCTCGCTGAACATGGCCCCTCACTCAGCATCTATAGCATACCGGAATATCTAAGTAACAAGGATCAGTATGAAATCTCCCACACTTAGGGCATGGGACCCTCCGCTGCTGCTGGAACCTCCCACCTGAACAACCCGATTCATGGAACCTCCTGCTATCTGAACCGGGTCCAAAACGACCTCCCTTCTGATAATTGTGCCCTAATGGCGGCACACTGGCTGAGGATTGAGCATATGACTGAGAAGGCCCTGATGATCCTCTCCCAAGGGCTGATCTCACATCTCCAACTGAGCTCCCAGGTTTGCCCGCTGACCGGGCCCTACTACCTCTCTCTCTCTCCATCGTTATTTTAAATTTCTGAGCCTCTGTAGCCTCGGCGAATCCCACTATTTTCCCATAATTCATATACGAATGCAAGGAAGTTGTAGCAGCTTCATTAACGACCAAGGGACCAAGGCCCTGAACAAACCGTCGAACTCTGGCCTCCATAGTTGGCCTCATGTGAACAACATATTTGGACAAGTGCAAAAACTCCATATCATACTCCCACACACTCATGTTTCCCTGCTTAAAGACCTCGAACTCAGCAGCACGGGCCGCCATAGTCTCGGCGGGCAAGGAATGATCCATGAAGGCATCAACAAGTTCATCCCACTTTTACGGAGGTCTCCCCTTTCCACGGGAACTCTCCAACATTTCAAACCACGAATATGTCACTCCCTTCAGACGATAGGAAGCCAAATCAAACCTCTCTGTTTCAGTAGCCCTCATAACTCGGAGGATCTTGTAAATCTCATCAATAAACTCCTGAGGGTCGACCTCTGGGTCGGTGCATGTGAACTCTAGAGGGGCTAACACCAGAAAATGGTTGACCCTGGAACCTGAAGAATCCCTTTGCTCGCTAGGGGATGCAGGGGCAACATGTGATATTTGGGCTTGGGAGGCCACTAACTGGGTTAAAATCTTAATAGCTCCCCTGAGGTCCCCATCAGAAACACCGGGACCGGAAGCTGGGACTGAAGAAGGGTCAAGAACATCAGCAGGAGGGACTGTAGCACCCTCCGCACGAGCAGGAATAGGAATATCCTGACCTGGGATGGAAGAGTCAGGAAGATTCAGGGTCGGGGAATCATTTTCACCCGCACCATCAGATAAGGAATTCACAGCCACTCCTAGGATAGCATTGGCCTCTAGGCCGAGTAGAGCTCTCTTCTTGGGTACCATTTACTGAAAATCAGAACAATGCATGAGTTAGGGATAGATAGCCTCACTTTCCACCACATCACACGATATAGAATAGCAATAAAAGGGTACTTTCCTAAATGACCATGTAGCCCCCTAATTATAGATGTGGTCGACAACACACCGATAAGAAGGGCTCTACTAGACATGACTTCGACACATCCTAGGACACTTTTAAACCCTTAAGCTCTGATACCAAATTTGTCACGCCCCAAAACCGAGGGACGAGACCGGCACCTAACTGGGTGAACTCGGTCAAGAGGACCTGGATTGCCTTTCCTACCCAACATGTTCCCCCTGTGTATACAATTGACCATGTTCCATATGGAATAACAACTTAGGATTTAAGGGTGGATTTACAATTTTAAGTTCGTTTCACTTTTAGCATTTCAACAAATGGTTCCCAAAACATACACAATACATACATAAATTTAAAATACGGACCACGATTCCGAATTCGTTCAATTACTACCCAAAATACATATATACACCAATATCATGTTTATGGGGCCTCTACGATTACTAGGACTTTATACAATACTTACCGGAAACAAGGCCCCAGCTATAAATTTAATACATAATGACCCCGAGAGGAAGTGGGGCTCACCAGTACTACTGAAAGATGAAGAGGAGGCACCACTAACGGCGAACTGAGCTACCTGTTATAGAACCACGTACATCCATATAAAAGATGTAGCTCCCCCGACAAAATGGACGTTAGTACCATTGAATAGTACTAGTATGTATGAAAAAACTTCACTCAAAGTAATATCAAGAGATGCACAAATAGAAAGCAGTTAAAGGAACCAACACATAGTACATAGTGATACAGAAAACAAGTACAATTTAGAGCCTCACAGATTCACGTTTCATCATAATCACATTTCCTTTTACACTCCACTCTTGTTACCTCTCCACCCTTATTACTACGTGTTGCAGCGTGCAACCCGATCCCACCGTATAATTTACACCTCACCCTTGTTACCTCTCCACCCTTATTACTTCTTGTTGCGGCGTGCAACCCGATCCCACCGGACCATCACATTTCATGGAAAATAATAACAGCCCACAATTCAATCACGGGGTTTCATAACATCAAGAGTACAATTTCATAACACCCAACCAATCACGTGTCCATAATAGTCTTTATTCTCCATTAATTCAACCACAAAGACTCTCATAAACAAGAATGTAAATTCATTACAACCAATAATACATATTAAGTTGAGCCACAGTAAACCTTGCCAACAATATGTCATATATGATATTTCCATGGTCATTTAGTTCAATTAGATCAATTCACAATTCCCCTTCATCACTTGTTACATAGACCTTATCACTTACATACATTTACACATTTGAGTTTGTTATCATTCTTTCATACGCAAGAATTTAACAAACCTTGCACAAGTTAGAGTAATCACATAGAAGTCACCTTTCACAATTTCAATTATTACGATAGTCGAATAGGACAAATCCGAGAATACAATCTCACACCTCAACAAAACCGGGTAATAAATTCACATATAGTCAACAAGAAACTCATACCGAATGTTTGGACACCAACAAGGTGACTCTACGAAGAAAGTTAGCCATATATACCTCGAGTCGTCCCCCTTTTTAATTTCTATCACAATTCACCGGACCGTCTAGCACCGTCAATCTATTCCACAATCTGACATATTTCACTTAGAATTAGGAATCTTGTACCCAATTGAGCATTTTATCAAACACTATGTGATCCCTTAGACTACTAACCCCCTTTTGATAATAATTACCCAAACTTGTTTTTCCCTTTACTAGATTACGGGGTTTAACTCACATGCATGGAAGATTTCACTTCTTATTTTCAAGAACAAACCTATGTGTGTTTTATTCTTGCATAAAATTTGTGAAATTGGGAAAATAGGGTTAAGACTTACCTCTTTGGGTGAAGAAGATGACAATAACTCGATAATTTTCGGCTTGAGTGATTTTGGAAAATTAAATTGGATGATGTTGAAACCTTCTCTCTCAAGAACTCTCTTCTTCTCTCTCTATTTTTTTGTCAGAAAATCGTTAAAAATGAAGGGAATGAGTGTTTTATAAAATAGGGGGTTGGGTTTCAAATTTAGAAAATAGGAGCCCCGACACAGCGATGCGGTCGCATTCCTGCTATGTGGTCTGCATTTATGTCGCATAGTTGGCCTTCAAATGGGCCAAAATGGGAACCACACTACCCAAGTATGCGACCATTCTGCGGTCCGCATACCTGTTATGCGATCGCATAGTGCGTCTCACAATCTCCCTCGCAAAAACCATGGGGCAAGAATGCGACAACTATGCGGCATTCGTGAAATGCGATCGCATTCTAGGCCGCATAACTATCCTCAAAATGGACAGGAAACTGTCTAGGTATGCGACCAATATGCGGTCCGCATACCTGTTATGCGATTGTATAGTGCGTCACATAACACGCAATAGGACCGTTTCATGAATTTCTAAAGTAATAACAGCTTAGGGACCTACTCGGGCATTATTTTAGACATAGATATTTTATGGGTCTTTACAACGTTAGTACCATTGAATAGTACTAGTATGTATGAACAAGCTTCATTCTAAGTATAATAAAATAGTAAACAAATAGGATAGTCAGGTAAACCAAACAAATACAACACAGAAATACAGAAAATCACAAGAAGGTTTCACAGTTACTCATTTCAATTTTTCATCTGTTGCGGCACGCAAGCCGATCCCACCGTACAGTCACATCTCACCCTTATTGCCTCTCCAACCTTATAACTTCGTGTTGCGGAACGCAACCCGATCCCACCGTACATTCACATTTCACAGCAACAACCACCAACAATTAAATCACAAGGATCTTCATGATGATGAACATAAGTTCATATCAACCAATAACTTTGTGAAATCAAGGCACAATGAACCTTACCAATCAGTAATTCATATATGGTGTTGCCACAATCATGTAACTCAATAAAATCAGTCCATATTTACTTTCATCATTTGCTACACAACCTTTAGCACTTTGATACGTTCAACAATGTAATTAATAGCAACATCAAGAAACAAATTCAATCACAAAGATTCTCATCATCAATGATATTCATTCGTTAACAACCAAGAAACCATATGAAACCAAGGCCATGAAAATCTTTATCAACAGTGAGTCATATACGGTATGCCATCAACATATAGCTCAATTAGTTTATCCACGTTTCCTTTCCATCATTTACTACACAACATTTAGCACTTAGATACATTCAACAATTGGATTCGTTATCATTTCTTTTGTTTGGTAGTACATCCTTGCATACCGATGTATTCAACAGATAACGAGCTTTGCACATGATAGAGTAAGCACAATGAATCACCCTTTTCACAATCTTATATAGCATGGTGGCATGGCACTCAACTAGGACAATCAGAGAATATAATCTTACGTCTCAACACATTAGAACAATCAATTCACATATGCTCAAGCAAGAAACTCATACCAAATGCTCGGACACCAACAATCTACAAAGATTAAAGTTAACCATACATACCTCGAGTCGGAATTTCCCTTTAATATCTATTCTCAAACCACCGGACCTTCTATTGCTTCCACCTAATTTACAAGATGACATGTTTAAACGTAGAATTAGGAACCATGAACTCATTTGGGCATTTTATCAAACACTATGTGATCCCTTAGATTAATAAACCCATTTAGTGAAAGATTACTCTTACTTATTTCCCTTTACTAGGTTATGGTATGTTAATCACATGCATGGCCTATTTTTAACCCCACATTACACTTTTTATCTCATAATCTCACATATAAAATATTAGTAGGACTTACCCAGAAGATAGTGAGCTAGAGATTAACAAGCGTGATTCTTGAGGATTTGTGCAAGATTGATGACTAGGAGGCTATGTTCCCTCTTTTTCTCTCTAAAATTCTCTCACCTCTCTCTAGATTTAGTGTAAAAATAGTACCAAATGAAGATCCAAAACTTATTTATAAAGTGGGTTCGGATATGAAAAGTTCCAAAAATAAGCTCCGAAGTCAATTATGCTATAGCATAATCGACAACATAATCAACTATGCTATAGCATAATCAACATGTGGGCAGCATTCTTGCAGTATACTCATTATGCTATAGCATAATCGACATCATAATCAACTATGCAATATCATAATCAACATGCGACAGCATAATGGTTTTGCCCGATTTTTCCCCATTATGACACAAATGCGGTCTGCATAGTCGTTTCGCGATCGCAAATATGGTCGCAAATCTAGCCTTTGGTAATTTGATCATAACTTTGTGTAGGAATGTCAAATGAGAAACAATTTGAAGCGTTGGAAACTAGACTCGAAGAACTTTCATTTGATAGGTTAGTCGTCACATAATACCTTATATATCATTAGATATCCACGTTCAAAGTGTGGACTAGCGCAACTACCTTTTAAATTTTAGCCTGTAATGATATTTTCCCATTTGGCTTAGACTTAGGCTTCCCCTTGGACCTCACATCACTTACTATATGACTCAAACACTTATAAACCACTTCCAATTCATTTACCTCATATTTAAAACACATATAATATTTAATTAGTCTACCTGGTACCCCAAAATCCTATATTGCTTAGAACAATTTTCCGGAGCCTTACATTCTCCCCCACTTAGGATCATTCGTCCTCGAATGAGAGGTAGAGCTTGACCAGAATACATAACATAACATATCGCTTTTCTATCCTATATCAAGTCCCTTAATTTTGACTAACTCCCAAATGTTTTTAGAAATTTGGCAGCATCTCCTTTGTAACTAGGCCTATCCACTTGTCAAAGAACCACCAAAACCATCTTAAAAACACATCAATAACTCAACAAAGCACCACAATTTATATGCCCATAACACTAATCTCAGCATCACAAGAACTACATTACCATAATGACACTTGAACATGGACTGCACATTTTTAGATCATAACACCTATAAGGTACCTTTCAAGTCAAAACTAATTGATATATAATCAAGAAAAAATATTTTCCTTCCACGACACTTTCGGCCTTCAAGGTGGCCTCCTTGACTTACAAGCTTTGCCATAACACATTCGCGGAAACAATCCCAATCCCTAAACTTACCTAACAAGCATGATATCTAGATACCTCGCATAAGCTAACTACCCATTAACTTCACCTTCAATAATCTACACCAAAATGATACACAAAGGATCTTCCAACTACCTTCCAATCTAGATATATGAAAACAAAAATACATGAGAAACATCTACCCCTAGTGCAACCTAATGGGAAATGCGCTTATGTACGCTTCATTATCAATTCACATAACATCCACCGGGGAAAATTTGTAGAATAATTGGTTCACCGTCCTGAATTATAAATCTCTATGCGAGCACCCAAAAACTAAACCCGTGGTGACCTTCACGATTACTGTAAGATGTGCTATAATAAATTGACCATAAAATTACCTACTGAATATGTGTGATCACACGGTAACTTTGACACGTTTTAACATTCAATACCAAATAAATCTAATACAATAAAGAGAAACGGAATTCAAGATTGGGCTGGAATTACTCAGGAACCCATTAACGTGTTGAGAAGATTATTTCATGAGGTTATATGGTAAGAGACGCGAGGATTTCTACTAATGACGCTGGCATGGTTTAATCCAGGTGACTACATCAATTATCAGATAAATAAAGAATAGTGGTGACTAGTATTCTTAGATGAGGTGTATACCATGTACGTGAACTTGATATTCTAAAGAAGTGATCAAGTGTGATACACCAGTTGTGTCCCTGAGTGTAAGGCAAGTAGTTGAGCTCAAATGGTAAGACTCTTGCAACATGGTTGTGATTGAGGCCGCAAATGAAATACGTCGAATTTGATTTCACTCCTACCAATAAGCGACACAAGGACTCTATGCCACAAGCGCATGAGGATGGAAAAGAAGTCATCTACTTATGGTATTATCATAATTCGAACAATCTAACCCTTCATAAGGTGATGGAATTCCCTATACATGACAACGACGTTGTCAATGATCCTAGAAGCCGAGTGAGCAGGAAGCCACATAACCTCATCAAATCCGACCCATTTATGACTTTTGAAAAGGAGACACACTTTGGTTTGAAATCATGGCAATTTAAGCTTGACCTTTAAGGAGAATCATTACTTTTGGAACCCATGAGACAAGCCCTTGTAGCCCTAGAAAATCGTCAACAATGTCGAGAAAGTACTTAAAATCATTACGAGTTAGTGTAGAATAAGGCCTCGAAGTGACCATATGAATAATTATGAAAGGGTGAGAAGTCTTGATGCACTTATCGGAGAAGAGTAACCTGAGTTATCTAGTCACATGGACAAGCAAAGCATGTGGATGATTGTTTAGGAGAAAATCTCACAAGGAGTGCGAGCAATATCTATTTATCCTAACAGAAGGAACATACCCCGACCCTTGATTCCATAAGGCATAATGTTAGATTCACAAGGAGCATTACCAGATGAAAATAAATAGTAAGGCAGCACAGCTAAGAGCATCATTTGGAATCAACAAGCTTAAACAGAGTTGAAGACATTAGAAGTCTATAGTAAAGGGTAAATTTGCCCACTCTCAGGGCTCTTGTAGAGTACATAAAAGTGAGGTTAATTAAATAAGATCATATAGTTGTATATGTTGTTGACAAGTTGAGATACTATCGCATTGGTGATTACGGGTAAACAACACATGATGCACGACAAATGAAAGGAAAGTGAGAGAGCTTATAGAAGTGACCTTTACATTGTAACAACTATGAAGGGTGGTAATATAAGGGATCACGTGAACCTAAAATATTTTTTAAAGAAGATCCGTGTATGTAGTCACATGGTGTATAGCTCCTGAATTCAAAAATCCAACTATGGCTAGCGACTCTACTTCACAATGAAGCTCCATAACACCCTTCTACAAAACCCTTGATGAACTTGAAGTGAAGTGGGAACCTATGTAATTTGTGGTNCCCCCACCTACAATCCTATATCCTTGTTTAGTTCTGTCATAATACTGAAAACTCCAGTAATATTAGAGGACCGAAAACTAGTTAGCTAGAAAATAAAGGTATTGTTACATCTATCCCATTTTCTGGATTCAACGGAATTAGTACAGAATTAAGGTGGATCACCATTGATAAAGGAAATTGTATTTCTTGATACCAAGGACAAAATTATGCTGTTCTTTCAGCCCTTGAGATTGGAACTGAGGAATGGGTCAACAACTAGGGGAAGGCCGGGTATCTCAGAGTAGCTAATCAAAAAAAGAACTTGAGGTTTCAAGAGTAACTCAATAGCTTCACGGCTAGTGGAACCACTACAAACATAACAAAAATCAGTTGGATTCGCAGCAACATGGAGAAATTAACATAACAACACTTAAACAAGTATTATGAAATCCAAAGGAGGAGCAAAAATTCTTGTCTTCCTTATAACCAAAAGAAGAACAACCTTCAAGAATAATGCGAGCAACAAGAATAAGTAGAACGATCTAGCTACATGGAGGCTCGACGGTCCCTAACTTCGATGGATATTTTAATAGTGTTTAAAAGTAATTAAGCAGACCAAATTCAGGAATAATTGGTCGAAAGAAAATATCCTTTTATTTTGTGCGAAGATATTAGAATAGTCCATCCATTCATTCTGGAAGAAATTCTTTCGTATATAGTCCTTTGTTATAGCGTAGAAAGGCGTGTTTGAAATGGTAATTCTATAGCTACAACTCAACTCAAGGACATGCTTATAGAGCTCGATGTCCTAAGAGATTGCATATAAGAAAATTTACGGTGGGATGGATTCACAAAATATTGCATCTCGTTCAAAGAGTAGGTGCATGCAATTTTTTGTGACTCAACATTTATTAAGACCGTGCCTATGAAAATTCTTCAATGTGGATGTATATATACAACAAGAATACGTTGGTTGTGCTAAGGAGTGACCTACTTGGTGACTTTAGGTTGATAGGGCAATAGCTGAATCGATGCCCCTCCACTCCACATCCCTAACGTACGTTGGTACCATACCGATATACTATAGGAATTGGTGGTGCAGTGACATCAATAGGGATAAGGGCACTCCCCTCTTAGCGATAGGGTGTACCAACCCCTCATCAACACAATACATTCTCCTAACAAGCCCTTGGGCAATCCCTTCAGACTCAATGGTGGGATCAATCCCTCCATATGGCTTCAAACACGTGGATTATGGTATCATGATTACTCATTTTTAGAGTAAGGTTTGGATAGTAAACTAACTCTCTAACTTGAGCTCTATCGCACGATTGGAGTATCAAAGAAGGGTGAAATTCCTAAATGTCCATGTAGCCCCCTAATTATAGATGTGGTCGACAACACACTGATAAGAAGGGCTCTACTAGACACGGCTATGAGACATCCTAGGACACTTTAAAAATATAGGCTCTGATACCAAGTTTGTCACGCCCCAAAATCAAGGGACGAGACCGGCGACTAACCGGATGATCCCGGTTAAGCGGACCTGAATTGCCTTTTCTGCGCAATGCGTTACCCCATGTTTATGATATACAATCTTCCATATGAAATAGAAAATTAAATTAAAGCATGGACTTACAACTTAAGTTCATTTCTCCTTTTAACATTTTAGCATTTGATAATCCCAAAAGATACAAGCTACATGCAACATTTCTGATTCAGTCCATGATTACGAGTAAATACAACTACTGCCAATATATATATATATATATATATATATATATATATACAAGCCACATAGTGTCTACGGAGCCTCTAAGAATACTAGGAGTTTACATAGATTTTTCGGAGACAAGGCCCCTACTATACCTTTAAAGACACAACATATACAAAAGAAGATGATATAGACTACGCACGACCCCGAGAGGAAATGGGCCTCACCAGAACTGCTGAAAGGATGAAGAGGAGGCACCACTATCGGTGTTCAGAATTACCTTCTATAGAACCACCTACATCCATGTAAAAGATGCAGCCCCCCCCCCCCCCACAAAAGGGACATTAGTGTTACACCCCATGTTTTCGTACGTTAAAGTACATCGTATGTCAATCGATGTAAGATCAGAAATAAGATTATATTTGATGGAATATAAAGTATGTTAATAATGTTACATAGGAGGTTACAAATATTTAATATCATGAATAATGAGTACCAATAGGGTGGGAAAGCTTAGAAGCTAAACCAATTGAAGAAAATAAGTTTCGTCGAAAGTAGACGAGTTTGGAATGTTATAACATGTACTTTAGGGTGAGACTATGGTTCATTACATGATAAGGAGGTTATGATATAAGTTAATTTTTATCATTTTATAGTTGTGTTCTACATTTTGAAGTTAATCAAGTTGTGGAACAAAAGTCGCCAAAGGTCTTCACAAGTTACACTCATAATGTGCTTAAAATTAGGTCAAATGTAACTGAGAGTTTCTCCCAATATAATTGGAATTATTTGATGATATACCAACCAAATTTAAGATCTATCAGTCTAGTTTCCAATGCATTAAATCTTTCATCGATACGACATAGGAGAAGAGTGACATTTGCAGTTTCGCGAGACTGCGCAGACATCATAAGTGATAAGTAGGTGGAACATTAGAGCTTTTTTAGCAATACATTTCATGTGATATATGAGGTATTATTGGGACATATAATATACCAAATTGACGGTCTTGGAATTTAGTTTCCAACTGTCTTAATCGTTCATTCATACGACATCAGGATAAAATGATATAAACGTCGGAAGATTGACCAATCCTGAGGTGCCAAGCTAGCACCTCTTTGACTTTTTCTAACTTGATATATAAACACCTTAGGTCGGCTTTCTCTTCATTATTTAGCATAAAAACACCAGAGAACACCAATAAATATAACATCAAGCTATATTCTAGGGTTTCAAAGAAGATTATCATTCCGGGCAAGACATCGAGAAGCAATAACATCAAAACGATCCCTACGACGTAACTGTCATTATACCGCCTCTCCTTTTTCTTTGTAGTTAGAGTTTTGGAAGGTAATTCATAGTTAAAAAAACGTCTAATATATGTATTTAAGTGTTTAAATATCAAGGAAGGTTGATAAGTATGTTTCCTAATAGTTAAAACTCACGGGACGGTGATCGGAAGCCGTGAGTTCGAGTTATTTGACTTGTAGCGGACTGTTTTGTGTTGTTGTTGGTCTGTATGTTTTACTACTTTTTTGTGGAGTTTTTAAGTAGGAAAGGTGTGTAAAAACACCATATATATGTAGGGTTGTGACCTGGTCGTTCGTTGTAATATTTTCGGGTCGTTTGACACGACTACGGTGGTCGTCTTATGTGTGAAGTGATTAGGTTGTGTGTGGACTGTTTTGGGAGGCTCAATATGATTAATATTGATGATTTTTCGGCTGTTTGGTGATATTTTTGACTTGTGTGAAGTCATATAAATAGGGGATGTGCTGTCCGTTTCATCGTAAAATAGGTTGTGGTTGATACATAATAGTTATGACGCTTAAACGATAACGATAATATCGTTTCTCTTATTGTAGATTAAGTAGTTGTGACATATGCGTAGCTTGAGGTTGGGTAAATTTATACAAGGTATGTGAGGCTATCCCTTTTCTTCTTTTGCACGACTCCGATTGTACATAGTGCAATGAACGAGCTTCCAAAGATACTCTACTCTTAGAAGCTAGCAGTACTTACATTGTTTCCCTTCTTATGGAACAATTGATGATGAGGTTGATTCTCTTATTCTTGTGTTATCAATGTTGTTGGTACTTTCTGATTCTTATAAGATTCTCGATGAAGAGTTAGCCCTAATGAGGTGTAAGGTGAATATCGAACTTACCTCGCTCCGAAATGTTCAGAACATGATTCCAATGAGTCTTGCATGCATTATATATATGTGTCTATTTTACTCTACCAGGCCGCGTTATAGTCGGCCGGGTATGGCACGTATTGGGAAACCATTGATCAGTTGGGTTTACCGAGTCCTCTTTGAGGCCGAGTATGATATGATGATGATGATACCCACAGAGGCGAATATTCTATGATGATGATGATGCCCACAGAGGCGGATGTTTAAACAAATTATGTGTATATATGTATCATGCATTTCATGTTAATGTCTCTTAGAAGCACTTAGATGCTACAAATTGTATCTCCTACATCTCTCTTTACATTACTGTTCTTATTTATGCTTTCCTGCCTTACGTACTCAGTACTTTATTCGTATAGATAGGTAGACAAAGCTACCCCACCACAATAGGCTTTCCAGTTCAGCGGTTATAGGCGAGATCCCTTCTTCAGACTTGCCCTGGTCTTGGTATGCATATTTGTTATAGATATTATGGGTATGTCGGGACCCTGTTCCGCCTATGTTGCATTACTGATGCTCCTTTAGAGGCTCATAGACAGGTTTCGACTCATGTATAGTTTGGTATGCCTTGTTGGCTAATTTTTGTTGCAGAGTCTTTCATGGCAGCGTTGTAGCTCGTACCTTTTATGTAGTTTCTTAGCAATCTTGTCATCCCATGTGATATATGTTTATAATCCATATCTACCATTTATATTGATCTCATTATCCCTTAAAGATAATAAGAAGGTTAGATAAAATGTATGTTGGTGCTCGGCAAGTATGGCCCGGGTACTAGTCATGATCCTCCAGTTTGGGTCGCGACAAACTTGGTATCAGAGCAGGTATGTCCTAGGGGATGTCTATGAGCCGTGTCTAGTGAAGTCTTGTTTATGGGTGTGTTGTGCACCACACTTATAAGCAAGAGGCTACAAGGTATTTAGGACTATTACTCTTTCTTCTTACTCTTGGTCGTGTGGTAGAGCTCAATCGTAAGAACTCAATTTCCTCAATTCTATCTTATTTATAGTATGACGATGCATACATCTAGAAATATGGATGGTAAGAGATTGCAATGTGGCTGTGGAAGAGTTGAGTAAGAGGAATGCAATTTTGCATCATGCTTATGATGAGTAAATGTGAGGGCTTCAGCAGATCATGTGTGTGCTAAGATGTGTTAGTTTCTTAATAAGGAGCTCCGNGAGTTTTAGCAAGTAAAAGAAGCAAGATAAACAATGGTACGAGGTACCTAGTTAATAAAGATTATCAGTATTTATAATTCTGGCAGAGAAATATAAGCATTTTTAGTTACTTTCAACGGTAACAGAGATATCTACAATTGTCCATACCAATCTCAATTATGCCTTATGGGAGCTAACTGAAATAATTTAAGAGGCGGATAGGATATCAGGATCCAGCTGGGATTAGAGTAACTGAAAATTATGGATAGATTGTTATCATTATTTAACATTTTTGAAGGGTAGTGCAGAACATGGTAATAGTTCTCATCTGCAGATAGCCATATGGTCACTCTAGAATAGAACAGTTAGATATGAATACTAGAATATTCAGAAATTTCAAAAGATAGGCACTAGGATCATAGAAGGGATAAATATTTTCCTTAGTATAACTCCAGCCACTAGTAAAAAAATTTAAAAAAGAAGAAGAATGTTAGGCGTCCCGAAGAGCCAGTGATATCAAGCAGGGGGAGCTAAATGTGAAAGAACGTCATGTTGATGTCCTTATAATAGGTCGATAGAAAGAGATACTAGCATGAGAATAAGATGAGAGTAAATGAAACATTACGAGTAAGATGTGATAAATGAGTGATAGCGGTAAATCAGAATATGGTATAATGATAAAGTGTATAGTGAAGTGAGAAAAAAAATGAGAGGAGACAGGGCTTGAGACAATACAAAAGTGTAAGCCATAAAGCCATACCCTCATTTCGAGAAATGAGTTGGTGACTCACACGTGATTACCATAAGGAAAAGTTAGACCTCCCAAGTAATAGAAATTAGTATGGGATAGTAAACAAGAAAAAAAATCGAACATTAATTAGGGATCAAAGGAATTGGTAATAATCGACATCATTTCAAAGATAGTGTTTTGACAATAATTGAATGAACAATATAAGAATAACCTTTAAAGGTCATTCACGAATACGCTTCACTAAAGCAAGCACTATGAGCAGAGTTAAGCTTAAGGGACTAAATATGCCAGTTATACCACGTATCACCCTTGTGTGTACAAAATTCAATTATATCTAGTGTAGAAGGGTTACCACAAGGCGAGTAATGTCTGTGAAGATGTAGAAACAAAATTCCAAAAATGAAGACGTAAATATCGAATGGTAAAGGAAGAATGTGGTAAAAAAGTGAAAGGAATAAGATTGCATTAATGCATAGCCTACATATATAATATAACTCTAGAACATTATGCAAGCATGATGTTGGGGAGAATCAGTAAGGGTTTCACACTCGATGATATTGATATATAAGTGGGAATGAAAACTTGATACATAAGACCCCGTACAAGAGGTAAGTTAAGACAAAGGACATAACCCAAGAGGCATTACATAAAATAAAGATATGAGAGTGGACCAATTGGTAGTCAGTAGTTGATTCAGGAAGAGCCTAGTTATGGATATATATGAGGATATAGGCAAATTAGTAGATCGTGCAAGATAAACGCAGTGAAACCTAGCATAGAAAATTCAGTCTCTTAGATACATAATCATAATCCTCGAGAAATATTCAGACATGAGTTGGGGTAGTAGAAGGTACAATATAAGTGTTGCGAAAATAAAAGAGAGTGCCACAATGGAGACAACTGAAATTTCAATTTTAGAAGAAACCCTACAAGCACAAGGGCGTGAGATAAGTAACTAAGGATAATGATAGGCGAGTAAAAACATCAGAAATAATGTGGGATATTCAATGTAATAAGATCTCAGCTTTATAAGAGTTAGAAGTTCATCCTTAATTACTACAACGAAAGACTAGCTGAGGAAATAAGGAAGCAGGCTCCAACATAAGTATAGTGACGTAAAGTAGAAATGGTCTTGCAACAGCAGTCTCACTATAATGTTGTATGCACTCCATAATAAAGTTAAACCTATCGTAGCTAATTAACGAAAGAAGAAAAAAAAATCAATCAAAATTTTATAATTGAGATCATATGAGTTATAAGGAACTCCCGTATTCATGGGCATGAAGATAGGTCAAGTATCCATGCAGCAAGTGGCAGAATGAGTAGGAAAAGTAATTGTTTACAATTAAAGAAAACTGAGAAGGCGTGAAAGGAAATCGATGGTGCTAACACGATGAAAGGAAGGTTACAAGTAGTATAAGTAGATGTGCGTAGGTTGCAATCTAAAGTATGGCGGAGCAACAAGGTTTTAGCTAGGCATGAGTAAGGATAAGAAAAGGTATGTGAGAAGGTGACGAGAATAGGTAATTCATCGGGATTAAACCCATCACAACAAGAGAGGTGATGGTTTCCATATAGTTATAAAAAGCTCAGTATATCATGAGTGAGTCCAAAGGAGTTTAAAAGTAGGAGCATTTAGAAAATATAGAATGCTACCGTGGTAGTAAAGTAAGGGTGTAATTGTGATAAATGATAAGAGGATGACGTTTAGACCTTTGATTGAGTAATGATTTAGATAACAAGTATTTTATGAACTGCACGGGATTAGAATATCCCCATAAGATGAATCACATTGTGATGCTACGAAATATAGTTATTGCATTATAGTACGGTCCCTAAGTGGATCAGGAAAATCACTTAAGATGTTCCCCGATGAGACGTGAGCCCTAGTGACGATATATTACATAAGAGATTTTATATTATCAGCGGTTGATTATAGATCAATATTAAGGTGAATCAACAATGAATGGATGAAAGTTACAAAGTATGAGATAAGATTATTATTTCATTATTTAGATGAAGGGTAGTAAGGAAACATTAAATGGCTTAGATTTATACATATAGGATAAGCGGTGAGAGAAAAACCTGGAGTTGGGTGGCAAGTCTCCACAATAATAAACCGAAGTAAGAGTTATGGTATAGCATGACCTACCTAGTAGTGCTAAAGTCATAAACATAGATAACTGAGGCTATGAAACAAGATATAACAATAGTCGTAAGTTCAACAAAATACAAAACAAAGAACTTTAGTACACCTATATATTCCAATAGGGACAGCTTGTCATAGTACAATATATCTTCACCAAGTGAATCATAAAAATAGTTTAAAAGCTAACAAGAAATAAAAAAGGAGATAAGAGTCGCATTGGCGCACATTCAAGGTTAGAATTGTCTAGGCTGCATGAAAGAAGGTAGAAATTGTACGACATTGAAAGGAGTTCGACCATATGTCGTAGTGTGAGAAAGAGGCCTAAAGGGGGTAATGTTCTAGCCTTTGGATTTATTCACCGAACAACTCCCTAGATGGAAAAGGCAAAATTAAATTATTCGTAAGAGTTATTTCTTAAGATATGGAAAAGTGCATTAGTCAACATTCGAGGACGAATGTTCCAAAGGGGGGAATGATGTTACACCCCATGTTTACGTACGTGAGAGTACATCATAAGTCAATTGATGTAAGCTCAGAAGTAAGATTATATTTGATGGAATATAAAGTAAGTTAATCATGTTACATTGGAGGTTGGAAAGCTTAGAAGCTAAACCAATTGAAAAAAATAAGTTTCGTCGAAAGTAGATGAGTTTGGAATTTTATAACATGTACTTTAGGGTGAGATCATTACATGATAAGGAGGTTATTCTATGGGTTAATTTTTATCGTACGATGGTTGTGTTCTACATTTTTATGTCAAGCAAGTTGTGGAACAAAAGTCGGCAAAGGTCTTCACAAGTTACACTCATAATGTGCCTAAAATTAGGTCAAATGTAGCTGAGATTTTCTCCCAAAATAATTGGAATTATTGGATTATCACAAACAAAATTTAATATCTATGAGTCTAGTTTCCAATTATTTAAACCGTTCATCAATACGACGTAGCAGTAGAGAGATATTTGCAGTTTCGCGAGACTACGCAGACATCATAAGTGACAAGTAGGTGGATCACTAGAGCTTTTTGAGCAATAAACTTCACATTCTATTTGAGGTCTTATTGGGACACATAATATAACAAATTGAAGGTTTTGGAATTTAGTTTCCAACTCTCTTAACCGTTTGTTCATACGACATCAGGATAAAAACATATAAGCATCGGAAGATAGACCAATCCTAGGGTGCCAAGCTAGCACCTCTTTGACTTTTCCAAACTTGATATATATAAACCTTAGGTCGGCTTTCTCTTAATTATTCAGCATAAAAAGAGCAGAGAACACCCATAAACATAACCTCAAGCTATCTTTTAGGGTTTCAAAGAATATTATCATTCCGGGCAAGAAATCGAGAAGCAATAACATCAAAACGATCCCTACGACGTAAGTGTCATTATACCGCCTCTCCTTTTTCTTTGTAGTTAGAGTTTGTGAAGGTAATTCATAGTTAATAAAAGTCTAATATCTGTATTTAACTGTTTAAATATCAAGGAATATTGATAAATATGTTTCCTAATAGTTAGAACTCACTGGACGGTGATCGGAAGCGGTAAGTTCGAGTTATTTGACTTGTAGCAGACTGTTTTGTGTTATTGTGAGGCTGCGTGTTTTACTATTGTTTTGTGGAGTTTTGGAGGAGGAAGGGTGTGATAAACACCATATAGATGTAGGGTTGTGAGCTGGTCGTTCGTTGTAACATTTCCGGGTCGTTTGACACGACTACGGTGGTCGTCTTATGTGTGAAGTGATTAGGTTGTGTGTGGACTATTTTGGGAGGCTCAATATGATTATTATTGAGGTTGTTTGGCTGTTTAGTGATTGTTTTGACTTGTGTGAAGTCATATAAATAGGGGAGGTGTTGTCCGTTTCATCGTAAAATAGGTTGTGGTTGATACATAATAGTTATGACGCTTAAACGATAACGACAGTGTCGTTTCTCTATTGTAGGTTAAGGAGTTGTGACATTTGCGTAGCTTGAGGTTGGGGAAGTATATACAAGGTATGGGAGGCTATCCCTTTCCTTCTTTTGCACGACTCCAATTGTACATAATTCAATGAACGAGCTTCCAAAGATACTCTACTCTTAGAAGCTAGCAGTACTTACATTGATTCCCTTCTTATGGAACAATTGATGTTGAGGTTGCTGCTCTTATTGTTATGTTATCAATGTTGTTGGTACTTCCTGATTCTTATATGATTCTCGATGATGAGTTATCCCTAATGATGTGTACGGAGAATATCGACCTTACGTCACTACGAAATGTTCAGAACATGATTCCTATGAGTCCTGCATGCATTATATATATGTATCTATTTTACTCTATCGAGCCGCACTATAGTCGGTCGCGCTATAGTCCTCTTTGAGGTCTGGTATGATATGATGATGATGATACCCACAGAGGTAAATGTTCTATGATGATGATTCATGCAGAGGCGGATGTTTAAAAATATTATGTGTATATATGTACCATGCATTTCATGTTAATGTCTCTTCGAAGCACTCATATGCTACATGTTGTAT
The DNA here is from genome assembly GCA_005239505.1 of Nicotiana paniculata. Classification (NCBI taxonomy): domain Eukaryota; kingdom Viridiplantae; phylum Streptophyta; class Magnoliopsida; order Solanales; family Solanaceae; genus Nicotiana; species Nicotiana paniculata. Next base: position 51,587 of record ML350545.1, on the reverse strand, counting down.
CTCTTACATCTCTCTTTACATTACTGTTATTATTTATGCTTTCCTGCCGTACATACTCTGTACTTTATTCGTAGTGACGTCCTTTTATTTGTGGACGTTGCATGTCATGCTGTAGGTCCTGATAGAGAGGAAGACAAAGCTCTCCCACCACAATAGGCTTTCCAGTTCAGCAGTTATAAGTGAGATCCCTTCTCCGGACTTGTCGTGGTCTTGGTATGCATTTTTATTATATCTATTATGGGTATGTCGGGACCCTGTTCCGTCTATGTTGCATTACTTATGCTTCTCTAGAGGCTCATAGACTGGTGTCGACTCATGTATAGTTTGGTATGCCTTGTTGGCTAATTTTGTTTATATAGTCTTTCATGGCAGCATTGTAGCTCGTACCTTTTATGTAGTTTCTTAGCAATCTTTTCATCCCATGTGATGTATGTTCATGATCTATATCTACCATTTATATTGATCTCGTTATCCCTTAAAGATGATATGAATGTTAGATAATATGTACGTTGGTGCTCGGTAAGTATGGCCCGGGTGCTAGTCATGATCCTCCAGTTTGGGTTGTGAAAATTAGTACCATTGAATACGCGGAAGATAGTGAGCTAGAGATTAGCAAGCTTGATTCTTGAGGATTTGTGCAAGATTGATAATTAGGAGGCTAGGTTCCCTCGTTCTCTCTCTAAAATGCTCTCACCGCTCTCTAGATTTAGTGTAAAAATAGTCCCAAATGAAGCCCCAAACCTTATTTATCAAAGTGGGTTCGGATATGAAAAGTTCCAAAAATGACCCCAAAGTCAATTATGCTATAGCATAATCGACAGCATAATCAACTATGCTATAACATAATCAACACGTGGGCATTATTCTTGCAGCATAATAATTATGATATAGCATAATCGACAGCATAATCAACATGCAACAACATAATGGTTTTGCCCGATTCTACCCCATTATGCGACACTAATGCGGTCTGCATAGTCGTTTCGCGATCGCAAAAATGGTCGCAAATCCAGCCTTTGGTAATTTGATCATAACTTTGTCTAGGAATGTCCAAATGACAAACAGTTTGAAGCGTTGGAAACCTGACTCGAAGACCTTTCATTTGATATTTATCACCTAATACATTATATATCATTAGACATTCTCGTTCAAAGTGTGGACTGGTGCAAATACCTTTGGAATATTAGCCTGTTATGAAATTTTCTCATATGGCTTAGACTTAGACTTCCCTGAAATCCTATATTGCTTAGCAAAATTTTTTGAGGCCTTACATATTGTCAGGGCAGATTGATACTAGTGTTGTTGTGACTTTTTCAGGCGGAGTGATATGGGTGGCTATTTTTGTTGTGATATAAATGTGGGCACGAGGTGCTATTTGTGTGTGTTTCTTTGTGGTGATTTGTTGTTGAAAGTGAGTATTGAGTTGCGTAGATTTATTATCACTTATTTTGATGAGGTTATTTCCATTGTTTTCTACTATATTGTTGTTGTCAGTCTGGATTTATTGCACAATTTCTTTTTGACGAGTATCACAATACTTGAAATTCGTCTCTACTTCACCGTTATTATTCATGATATTTACTTGGTACCGGCAGTGGTGTACTCATACTAAACTTCTGCATATCTTTGTGGTGATCCTGGTGTTAGAGGTAGTTGACCCAGGTAGTGAGAGCTTCTTTGATCATGAGGATTCAAGATAGAGCTACATCGATCATCGTAGTCCATTTGAGTCATTTACTTATAGTTACACTATCAATTCTCTATTCGAATAGTACTATATTTTCTAGACATTTCCATGCATTCAGTTTCAGCTCATGACTCTATACTATCTAGTTCCTTGGATACGTTTGTGGTTATACATGTTTTGGCTTGTATTACCTTTATTTATGCATTTATGTTAGACTATGATTTATTCTATCATGTTTTCCTGATTTAAACGTTGTTAATTGATCGGCTTACATAGTTTTAGAGGCTATGGTGGGATTTGGGTCGTGACAAGTTGGTATTAGAGCCCTGGGTTCATACGACATACGAGTCATGAGCATGTTTAGTAGTGTCTTGTGGATCGATATGGGATGTCTATACTTATCTTCGAGAAGCTATTGAGCTATTAGCACAGACTACTTCCTTTCATTCCTGGTAGTGCAGATTTATCACTTTCGGAGTTAGATCTTTGTATTTCTTTTCTCTCAACGATAGTGAGGCAACACACTACCAGATTAGTTGAGCAGGAAGCCGCCCCCTTGCTAGAGGCGCGAGAGGCGGGGGCCAAGGTAGAGGCTGAGGAGGGGTATGTTCTACAACTAGAGAACCTTCTAGATTAGCAGTGAAGGAGCCACCAGTAGCTCCAGTTGGGGAGAAGGCACTTGAGGTGCATATAGCTACACCAGGACCTTAGGAGACTTTGATGCAATTTCTGAGCATGTTTGAGCCGTTGACTCAAGCAGGGTTGACTCTGATTTCACCAACTACTTCACAGGTTCGTGGAGGAGTCCATATTCCCGCTGGTCATACACTAAAGCAGTCGGACCATGCTTATCAAACACTAGGGGTTTTGTTAGTAACGCTAGTAGTGGCAGTTCAGCCTAAGGTAGTGGCCAGTTATGTGAGCTAGGGGCAAAGAAGTTTAGAGATGTTTAAGAAGTTTCATCCTCTCCAGTTAAGTAGAGGGCCTATGGGTGTGGTGAATAAGAGCAGGATCGACCTTACTACTTTTTTGACTAACGGGGCCAGCATATAGATTGTGGCGGACTATTACACCTCATATTTTTGTACGTAATAGTATGTCGTAAATTAATTGATGTAAGCTCAAAAATAATATCATCTTTCAAAGTACATAAATTAAGTTAATAATGTTACCTTGTAGGTTACAAATATTTAAGATTATGCACTACAAGTACCAAGAGGGTTGCAAGGTTTAGAAACTAAGCGAATTTAAGAAAACAAGTTCCGTCAAAGGTCGACGAGTTAGAAATGTTATAACATATAATTTTGGGGTGATACTAAGGTGCTTAACATGATAGGAAGGTTATGTTATGAGTTATTTATTCATGTGATAGTTGGGTTTTATGTTTTGAAGTCAAGCGAGTTGTGCAACAAATGTTGGCAAAGGTCATCACAAGTTACATTCATAAAGATACTACACATCTGGTAAGATGTAGCATAGCTTTTCTCCTAATATAATTAGAATTACGGGATGATTCACCTACCAAATGTAAGATCAACATGTCTAGTTTCAAACACATTAAGCTGTTTGTATACACGGCATTGGATTAAATAGATATTCACGTTTTTGCCAGACCGCCCAAGCAACTTCAATGGGACCCACATAGGTGGTGGAGAACCTTGAACATTTTAATCGGGTTGGACGGCTCATTTTTTGTCATTTTCGACAAATTAAATTTCTCAATCTCTCTTAACACCTCTTTAACAGTTCTCCATGGTTCCAAGTGGAATCCATGGTGGTTTTACCTAGACCTAACCTCAAAAGTTAGCCTAAGTGAAGAAAAAAGTCTCTATGGTGTTGTGAAACAATTAAGGGCACTTGTAAGCTAAGGGATGCTTTGGTTCAAGTTTATTCTGATTATACAAGGTGTGCATAATACCCTATTTCTTGGGATTAAGATTATATATGTGTTGGTTAAGTTATTTGGATGAAGAATTACAAGATAGAACTTGAAGTTGTATAAGAAGTTGTTGTCTCTCGTTAAACTATTTTGGAGTTATGTATATGAGTTCATATGGATGGAAATCGTATGGAATAACTTGCTTATATTGTTTTTGTTGTTTTTATGCTTTTTAATATGTTGATTATTGTATACGGTAGAACCTGGCACAGCCGATTGTCGGGCTTCTTTAGCATTCCGAGTGAATCGGCCTGGGCTGTATCGGCACAAAATCCGAATTTCAACCCAAGGCGCACCCCTCGAGGAAGTACTCCGGGGAGTCAATATACCTCGGGGCAGGTCAAGCATCGAAGAACGTTATGGGAAAGCGGGAAGTTCCATAAGGCACGTGGTCAAAGCTGACAAAGTACACAAAATAGTACAAGCCCGTACAGTGGCACTAAATGGTTGTACCGGTCATATCTCCTTGCATTAATTATACATGTACCATGTTGGTATTCCCCATCATATATAAAGGGGACCCTTGTACTTTGTAACATAAATGATATTCAATACAATAACAAGAACATCCTCTACTCTCTAACAAAAACATTCTCTTCAATTATCTAATTAAATTATTGCTTCTCATTTATTGGGTTCTTGAGTTATTCTTCATTTATTGGTTATTATTGATCATAAATAGGCCAAACTTAAGGCCTTCAATATTGTTATACTATCGTCAATAACCCTGAGCCATGCTCCTCGAGCTCGACCTAGAGGCCTGCCCAACCACCCTCGAGACTGGTCTCTTTGGAGCCTAGTTTGCTTAATTTAGTTCTTTTCGCACTTATTTCATTTTTCTTACTTCATACTCATCATTTATTGCCTAAACAAACGATATTAAAATAGATCACGTATTTTTAGAACCACATAATAAAATATAATTGTAATTACCATTTTCAAGCTAAACAGTTTGGCGCCCACCATGGGGCTAAAAATAATAGTAATCGTTTTCAAGCAAAATAGTAAATGCTCTTGAAAACAACGATCCTGAGGAACGCGGACCACAAGAACCTGTGCTAAAACGGGCTAAAGTGCCCACCGCCACGAAAGAGCGAACTCAAAACTATATACCTAAAAGAACTATCGTGTTCAGAGAGGAAGGCGTCGAAGCATTATCCCAACCACATAGCGATGTGCTGGTGATTTATTTCCTCTTGAATAGAGTTCAAATTAAGCGTGCGCTCGTGGATCCAGGTAGCTCAGCCAATATAATCAGGTTCGGGGTAGTGGAGCAGATCAATCTGCTTGACCAAATCATACTCGATTCTAATGCCCTAAGAGGATTTAACATGGAGAGTGAAACAACGAAGGGGGAGATCGTCCTCCCAATTGATGTGTCTGCTACAGGTCGAGGTACCAGGTTTCATGTCATAGAAGGGGACATGAGATACAACGCCCTACTAGCAAGGCCATGAATACACATCATTAGGGCGATACCGTCGACTGTCCACCAGATGTTGAAATTCCCAACTATAAATGGCATAAAAACAGTGTATGTGGAGCAACACGTTGCAAAAGAAATGTTTGCAGTACACGACGTGGTGCCCAAGCCCAAATATTCTACCTCCGAGGGGTCGAAATATAAGTTGGTCCTCAAACATGACGAGGAAGACTTCCTCACTCCTTGAAATTTTGTTGCCCCCGAAGAATCGGACGCAACAAGATCAACGATCTAGGAGTTGGAAGAAACCGTTCTGTTGAAATACCTACCAGATCGAAAGGTATACCTGGGAACGAGACTAACCCCCAAACTCAGGAAAGAACTCATTCAATTTCATAGTGACAACATTGATTGCTTTACTTGGTCCCACTTAGATATGACAGAGATCTCCCCCGAAGTAACCACCCATCGACTGAGCGTCGACCCCAGGATCAAACCAGTGAAGAAAAAAAAAGGCCTCAGTCCGAGGTAAAGCATGCGTTCATCAAAGACGAGGTAACAAAACTCCTCAAAATAGGGTCCATCAAGGAAGTAAAGTATCCCGAGTGGTTGGCTAATGTTGTAGTGGTCCCTAAGAAAGGGAACAAATTAAGAAAGTATGTAGATTGTAAGGACTTAAATAAAGCATGTCCTAAGGACTAATTCCCACTGCCCGACATCAATCAGTTTATTGATGCCACGGCCGGCCACAAGACTCTCACATTTATCGACGCCTACTCCGGGTATAATCAAATTCAGATGAACCATGAGGATAGGAAGAAAACTTACAAAATATGGCACGTACTTCTACAATGTAATGCCCTTCGGACTAAAAAATACAGGGGCCATATACGAATGCTTAGTTAATAAAATGTTCGAACATTAAATAGGCAGATCTATGGAAGTTTACATTGATGACATGCTAGTTATTTCCCTGCGCGCAGAGGACCATTTGACTCATTTGCAGGAATCTTTCGACATCCTTAGAAGCTGCAACTTGAAGCTCAACCCCGAGAAATGTGCCTTCGGCGTAGGATCGGGCAAATTCTCAGGCTTCCTGGTATCAAGCAGGGGGATTGAAATCAACCTCGACAAAATCAAGGCCATCGAAGAAATTATGGTGGTAAACAGTGTGAAGGCAGTACAACAGTTGACTGGGCAGATAGCAGCGTTAGGCCGATTCATCTCGAGGTCATCAGATCGGAGCCATCACTTCTTCTCTCTGCTTAAAAAGAAAAATAAATTTGAATGGAACTAGGAGTGCCAACACTATCTCTCAAGCCCACCATTGCTCCATACCCCGAAAGAGGATGAAACGGTATATATATATTTGGCAGTGTTCGAGATAGCGATAAATGGCGTGTTGGTTCGAGATGAGAAAGGTACACAATTCCTTGTCTACTATGTGAGTATAACCCTGGGAGATGCTAAAACAAGGTACCCACACTTAGAAAAATAAGTGTGTCTCAAAAATTGAAACCTTATTTTCAAAGCCACCATATATGTGTTTTAACAACATATCCTCTTCGGAACATACTCGGGTCGGCTGGCCAAATGGGCCATCGTACTCGGGGGCTATGATATTGAATATCAACCCTGAACGGCTATCAAATCCAAAATTCTGGCCGACTTCATAGCTGATTTTGCGCCCGCCCTCATGCCCGAGGTAGAAAATGAACTTCTGCTAAAAACGGCCACATCATCGTGGGTGTGGACTTTATTCACCGACGGTGCCTCAAATATGAGGGGATCTGGGATCGGCATAGTTGTGAAGCCACCTGCATGTGGAGTAATTAGACAATCTATAAAAACTTCAAAGCTGACTAAGAACGAAGCCGAGTATGAGGCTATGACTGCAGGTCTCAAACTAGCCAAAGGCCTGGGAGTGGAAGTCGTCAAAGCCAAATGTGATTCCCTTCTGGTAGTAAACCAGGCAACAGGACTTTCGAGGTTCGAGAGGATAGAATGCAATGGTACCTAGACAAAGTCCAAACCACTTTGCATCGTTTCAAAGAATGGACTCTGGTCCATGTGCCTCGGGAGCAGAACAACAAGGTCGATGCACTCGCATACCTAAGGTCATCCGTCGAGGAAGATGATGTACTCCATGGGGATTATGTTCAGATATCCAATTTAGTGATCAAAGAAGGCCATGTCGAAATCAATTTCACCAGCCTGACATGGGATTGGAGAAACAAATACATCGATTATTTGGTAAGTGGAAAACTGCCCACAGATCCAAAAGAATCAAGGGCCCTTCGGACCAGAGCAACCCGATTTTCACTCGACGAGAGTTGATCTCTATAAAGAAGAACCTTCGATGGGCCCCTGCTTGGTACCAAGAGACACTAATTACATGCTCCGAGAAATCCACGAGGGCACCTGCGGAACTCATTCAGGTGCCGATTCTTTAATTCATAAGGTGATATGAGCAGGTTACTACCAGGACAGCATGGAAAGGGACATCAAAGAATTCGTCAAAAAATGTGACAAGTGTCAGTGATTCACGCCCATGATCCACCAACCCGGTGAACAGCTATATGCGGTCTTATCGCGATGGCCATTCATGAAATGGGGAATGGACATAGTCGGCCCCTTACCAACGGCACCAGGTAAAGCTAGATTTATTCTTTTTATGACTGGCTATTTTTCAAAACTGGTGGAAGCACATGCCTATGAAAAGATAAGAGAAAAAGAAGTCATCGACTTCATATGGGATCGCATCATGTGCCGATTTGGGATCCCCTGTGAGATAGCGTGTGATAACAGGAAGTAGTTCATCGAAACCAAAATAACAAAGTTTCTCGAGGATCACAAAATCAAAAGAATACCATCATTCGGAACTTGAAAAAGAAGTTAGAAAATTCGAAGGGAGAATGGAGAGAAACGCTGGCCGAAGTACCATGGGCATACCAGACAACCTCTAAATCAAGCACCGAAGAGACGTCGTTCCCTTTTGTATACGGGTCAGAGGCTTTAATACCGGTTGAGGTCGAGGAGCAGAGTGCCAGATTCCGACATGCCACTGAAGCCTCAAAAAATGAGGCCATGACCACGGCCCTCGAACTATTAGACAACAAGCAAGAAGCTTCACTAGTCCGAATGGCCGCCCAAAAACAAAGAATCGAAAGATACTAGAACGGAAGAGCAAACCTCCGATATTTTAGAACAGGGGAATTAGTCCTACGGAAAGTCACCCAAAGCACTCGAAGCCCTAACAAAGGGAAGCTAGGCCCGAGCTGGAAAGGATAGTACCGCATCCTCAAAATAATCAGCAAAGGATCCTACAAGTTAGGCATCATGGAAGGCGAGCAACTGCCAACCATTGGAACATATCAATGTTCAAACACAATTATTGATAAGGTACATACTCCCCATCTTTCCTTCAAACTTTTGCACTAACTAAATGTGCAGGTATGCGAGTAAGAGGAATCAAAACACCCCCGAGCTCGAAGGCCTTAGGTTTTAAATCATGCGCTGCACTTTTTTTTCCCTCGCGTCGGATGTTATCCCAAAATGGGTTTTACTAGCAATGTCTTTAACGAGGAAACATCCATATACTACCTAAGGAGAAGTCATTGAGTATTCAAAACTTCTCTCCGATCAACCTCGAATACTGGGGAGCATCCCCCCTAGTAGACCACTAAAATATGACAAAGAGGGTCTCGACATGAGAATGGTGATCGGACCCTCGATGGAAAAAACTTGTATAATCAAAGAAGTACCTTTTATGATCATAACATTTCGCACATCAAAGGAGTTTGCCATTCTTTACAAGAGACAACCCCTTGGCAAAACATTTAACAAGCACACAAGAACTGTCCTCGACAATCACTCCGCCGAGTTGCCAAAACTCAAAGCTGTAAGACCTTAGGGACGGTAACTCAAAGTTAATAAGCCCTCCTCAAGGCAACATCAGTTCCAACTAGGGACTTCCCCCGACAGTCGGCTCATCAGTTTATCAAATTAAAAACTGTAAGACCTCAAGGCCAGGAACTTTGAACATGTAATCCCTCCAAGAGGCAACATCAAAAATTGTAATACCTCAAGCAAGGCATTTACGAATTTGTAAGACCTTAAACCAGGCATAAACCCCATATCAAAGTCAAGGATATATATTGAACTTGTAAGCCCCAAAAGGCATATCCTCGATATAGAAGCCATGGTCGTCTCACTCGGGGACTAAAAGGCTACGGCCAAACACAAATGACAACCGTCATAAGGCTCTCGCCAAACTAATGCAACTCGGAGATGTCCGAATTTTGCCATAAATCACAGGCTTTCATTTACTTCGAATAAAAAACTTCGAAAATAACCGTTTAAAGGTTGTGCCAACCTAAAGCGTAAGATCCCGAGTTGCCCGCTGCATTAAAAGTTTTATCAACCTAAAGAACAAGAGCCCAAGTCGCCAGCTAGTAGTATCGACCTTACGCGTAAGAGCCCAAGTCGCCAGCTACGGGTCGTACTAACAAAAAGCATCTCACGGCCAATTTGAACCTAAGGGCCGTTGAGCTCGATTCGAAACCCGACTCGGAGACTAAGCCCAATATGGTAAATCCTCAGGGACAAAGACCATAAGAGCCCGAGTCGCCAGCTACATTAAAAATCGTATAGACCCTACGCGTAAGAGCTCGAGCTTCCAACTACAGGTTAACTAATGCCCCTCAGGGCCGAAAAAACATAAGAGCCTGAGTCGCCTGCTACATTAAAAATCGTATAGACCTTACGCGTAAGAGCCTGAGCCGCCACCTACATGCCATACCGACAAAAAGCACCTCAGGGCTAATTTGAAAACCTGAGGGCCATTGAGCTCGAGTCAAAACCCAACTCAGAGACTAAGCCCGATACGGTTAACCAAAGCGCCTCAGCGCCAAAAAAGCGTAAGAGCCCGAGTCGCCCGCTACATTAAAAATTGTATAGACCTTGCACGTAAGAGCCCGAGCCGCCACCTACAGGTCATACCGACAAAAAGCGCCTCATGGCCAATTTGAAATCCTAAGGTCCGTTGAGCTCGAGTCGAAACCCGACTCGGAGACTAAGCCCAATTCGGTTATCTAAAGCTCCTCAGAGACAAAAAAGCGTAACAGCCCGAGTCGTCACTACATTAAAGGTTGTACCAACCAAACGTATAAAAGCCCAAGTCGCCAGCTGAAAAAAGCCTATGGGGTAACCTATAACCCGAGGGATCTCATTTCTAAGTCTTATTAGTCGGACTGATCATCGATAGTCACCAAAGCGTACTTCAAGATACCATAAAAGAAACAAGGAATAACGAAAAGCCTTTTTTATATGATAAAGTTTGCAAAGCATATCTACAAAGCCCGAAATCGGAGCCCTTGCACGGGGAGAAAGAATAAAGGAAAACCTAATCTACAACTAGGGCAGGCCTTCAACGGCTTCTTCAGAAATTATACTTTTAGCGGCTTGGCCCTCGGTCCCCAGATCTTCTACAACCTCTTCCCCTCGGGGATTTCACCCTCGTCCTCATCATCTTCTGAGCCACTACTCGAATCATGTTCAGAAGCAAGCAGTGCCTCCGACTCCTTTTCCAGGACCTTCACCCTCTTGATCTCGATGGACAAATTGAGACTCCCTGCATGTATGTCCTCGAGAGCCTGTCGCCCAGACTTTAATCGGGCATGCTCCAAAGCTCGGGCTAAGCTCCGACTCCTCGGTTGTGTTCTTGGCCTGGGCATTTAAAGCAGCAACATCAACCTTATGCGAATCTATGAGAGTACCAGCTTCAGACTTAATCGAAGACAGCACGATGACATAATAGGTCTAAAGGCCTTTATATTTGCTACTTTCATCCCTCGCCTCCCGAAAGAAATCCTCAGGCAATGATAACTTCCCTTGAAGGGTCTCTATCTTAGAAGTTATCTCATTCACTCACTACTTAAACCCAAGGATCTCGGCGTCCCTGGCTCCGAATCCTTCCTGTATCTGGGCATTATTCTCCTTGAGCCGCAAAACTGAGCCCGATAAGTATCAAGTACAGATAGCAAGCGAGAGCATAAACGAAACGTATAGAAAACTATGTTACCTGCTCATCAAGACCACTCTTCTCCCAAGATACTGTTTCTAAATGGGCTCGTAGGACCAGCTCTTCTTCCTCCTTTTTTACAAGAAGAGCCCTGAGCTAGCCCGCCTCCGATAAGAATCTCCTGCGCTCCCCTTCATAACAGGTCAGCTCAAATTGGAACTTGGCTGTGGACTGGTTGTGAAGCACTTTCGCCTGAATGCACGAAGGAAGTAGGGTCAATGAAATGTTAATCAAGGCTTGAAACAATCAACGATGGGATTACCTATTTGCAATGCCTTTCAACCTCCACGAATATAGACATGGCATTATGATCGAAATTCTTCTCGGCCATGGCGAAAAACCCCTCAACTATGTTATTCCCTATGAGAGGCAGCTCCGCATCAGAAGATTCTATGTTCCGGGCATCTTGTACATCCCTCGGAGAAAATGTCAAAATCGACGAAGAATCTCCTACATCAATAACCCCGAATAGATCAATTAGGGCTTTTGGCGTGCATCCGAGCTCCCGCAGCTCATCCGCAGAGTGTTCTTCTGTTCGAGAAGCATCTTAGGTAGCAATCGGCTTGGGGACATCGCCTGGACTACCCTCGAAGGCCCCTTCGAACCCAGGAAGAATGACATTGTCGACCTCCGATTTAGAAGCCCTCTGCTCTTCGATCAAATCAGCGGTTACATTTCCACCTCCCTCGGGCAACGTTGGGAATCATCTTTCTTGTTTGAAGCTGCAAAATTGAGTTTTAACTTCTACACTGAAGCCTTTGATGGCCCTAGAGGTTTGATCAATGACTCCTTTTTCCTCTTTCTATCCGCATTCAGTTCTTGGATATCTGCTTCCCCGGGCGATGCTTCCTTCATCAAAGAGGCCTCCCCTAAGCCTCTATAAACACAAAACAAAACAGGTCAGAGTATACTCAGAAGACATCCCCCTTTAAAAAGGAACTCATGTATCAGGAGAGAATAAGCCTCACCATGGCCTTTGGCTTCCCATCGGCCCCTACCCAGATCACGCCATACGCGCTCAGCATGTGGGAAGGATGAATCAAGCCGGCGAACCCAGCCCGGGAGATCCTTAACCGCATCAGGATACCATGCAATAGTTGCATCATCAAAGGGAGTTAGTTCAAGGGAGTGTTGACTCGAAAGATGATTAAAAGTATTAACTTACGATTCGTACTCCACTCCTCAAGAAACGACATTCTTTCGGATGAGATCAAGTCTGAGGTCCTAAACCGAACAAAAGCGGATCATTCACTCTCTGTCCTTGCCGTCTTCGATACAAACAAAGAAAGCCTTCAAGGCACGGCGATGAAGATTGATAATACCACCCCGGTAGAAACGGGGACTATACAACATAATCAAATACTTGAGGGTGAAAGGCACCCCCTCGACAATATTGGAAAAATGCTTGATCATGTAAAAAATACGCCAAAATGATAGGTCAATCTGGCCAAGTGAACTTGATATCGCTCGCAGAAATCAAGAACCACAGGGTCGATCAACGGCGAACACGGTCCTACTGGGCCTAGGGTGAACGGATAAGTACATACACTGAGAAAACCAATTTTACGGAAAGTTATGTTTTCCTCCCGAGAAGGAATCTCCACTTGAACCGCATCTCCCCAGAGGCAGTCGATTTTCACCTCCTTGGCATTTGTTATCAGGCTAACATACCGAGATATGGGCTCACATCGCACTGGCTTCGACAAAGGTTTATCGACCTTGAAATCGATTGACGTCTCGCAGGAACCAGGGATGCACTCCTCAAGATTTGGGGTATCATTACCTTAACCCTAGAAGAACGTAAAGATTAAGAGGCTTTATCTTCTTGTGGAATAATTATGGAGGCCTCTGTCATTTCTAGTAAAAGATTTTGAAGGAACCTAGAAAGAATTTGTCAGAAAAGGGATACAGAAAAGAAGCAATGAGGGATCTCATTGTGAAGATAGAAGAAATAATGAATAATGAGAGATAAGAAGGGGAGTATTTATAGGGCCCAACCACGCACGTTGGTGAAGGCCAAAGAGCAGCCAACCGTCAACGTGACATGTTTGAATATAAAACATTTCCTCCTATCACATCAGCCGCCAACGTGGCATGTTTAATGGAATGCTAAACGCATTGAAAGGTGGGTAAATTCAAATCGTTACTTTTCTTTTCACTCCAACAAACACGGGGATTATCTGTATACGGTAAAACCGGGAAAGGTCGATTTTTGGGCTTCTTTATCATTCCTAGTGAATCGACTGTGTCGATGGAGAGTCCGAATTTTAACCCCGAAGTGCACCCCTCGCGGAAGTACTCCGAGGAGTCAATATACCTCGGGGCAGGGCAAGCATCGAAGAACGTTTTGGTGTACGATTGTTGCATCATTTGTAGCTTAGCGATTGTAATATTATCATTGTTGTAGATTAAAAGTGAGATGAGACACGTTAAATATGGTCATTGGACTGACTGTGATAGGTATGTTGAGGCTATCCCTTCTTTCTATTTGGCATGAAACATATGATATAAACAAAACGAGCAAATGTGCATCTTTCATAAAGACTCTACTCGTAGAAGTACTAGGGTGTACCTATGCTCTTGATTCCCCATGTGTCGTATTATTATATCGTTTATTCATGGGTCTCAAAAAATACGTAAGTTGATAAAGTTTATTTCGTGATACTGACCGAAGGCATATTGATCTTATGACATCTCGGGAGATCTTTTTGACTTACTTCATTATGCATTGCATTCATTTATACACGTACACTGAACCATGACCAGATGGCATTATATACACATATATTATTTGTATATGGGGTATGGGGAAAGGTAACAACATTATATACGTACCACCACCTGATTAGCTGGAATATGTTGATGATTTCGCCCATTAAGACCGCGTTGATATGATGGGATTCCTTTATAGGATTCATGATGTTATCTATGCATATACATTTGCATGATATGATATTTGTACGCATATACATGACACTATAAATGCTTCATGATTCATTAAGTTATTCAGACTTAGAGGTTGAGTCCTTTACTCTATGTTTCTTTCATGTCTTTTATATACTGCTTTTCAAGCCTTGTATACTCGGTATATTATTTGTACTGGCATCACTTTGCTTAGGTATGCTTCATTTGATTTTCGCAGGTCCCCATAGATAGGTTGACAGTCCTCCTAGTTGGCTATCAACTAAGTGCAAGGTGTTTTTGCACTCAACTTGTTTCGGAGTTACCTATTTGGTCAATATGCTTTGGACATGTATTGATTGGTATGTCGGGGCCATGTCCCAACCTTTATGACCTTTATGTACTCTTAAAGGCTTATAGACATGTATATGGATGATTGTATAGCCTTGTCGGCCTATGTTTTGAGTGTATAAATGATCATTTTGGTCTTATAAGCCCGTATATCACATGTATAAGTTGCTATATCATGTTGGGTCGTCCTATGTAGAGTATTCTCTTGTATTTTATTATGGTTATCTCATGACTTCCTTTGCAACTCATTTACCCACGATAGTATTGTGACGACCCAACACAGAGGGCCATGACTGGCAGTCGGTGCCTACTCAACCAAGTGCCACGTACCTTATCCGCCTTTACTATCAGATTCGTCACCTGCCATGATATGTCACATCTATATATGTAAGTAACAATATTAGAAATTAACTCACATAAATAATTCAAAAAGATCTATATAGTTACATAAGGGCTGACAAGGCCATTGACATGTCATACTTAAAACTATACACAGGACACTGTCTGCAAAACCTCTAAGAAAACATGACCATAATTTATAATTTGGGACAGGGTGCTTGACATCCTCATAAAATGATATAACATATAAAGAACATGACTCGGTAATACTATAGGAAAAAATGGAACTAAGTAACCAAAAGCTGATATCCGAAGGCATTCTACAGTAGAGGGTCCTTACCTCGCCTATTTACACCTGCGTGGCATGAAGCAAAACGCCCGAGAAAAAGCGACGTCAGTAAGAAGAATGTACCAAGTATGTAAGATAGAAATGAAACATAATAATAAGATACTATCTCGTGTTGTAATAAAAGTCAACTTATAACCTCTGGCTTGCCGCTGAGGGCCATAACATATTGGTTAAGACCCATCTCGTATATATAAATAAAAATACAATATAATTTTTTTGATTACATCATTCTCGTGACATTAACTGCCCAACTGATCAGTGGTAACTGCCCGACTGGCTATAGCACGGTAGTAATTGCATGACTGCCCGACTGGTCATAACTCGATGATAAATGTGTAACTTCCCAACCGACCGTAGCTCAGTGGTAAATGCATGACTGCCCGACCGGTTGTAGCTCAGTGGTAAATGATGATGAATATAATACCATTATTAACATTAACATCTGTATTGAATATCTCAATAGAGATTTAGGAAAATACTTAGGCATGCTTTGGATATCATGTTACATCAATGACCAACATAGACCTTCTTAGTTACTAAGAGTAGAACCATTTATGAAATAACATTACGTTTACGTATCGTTACTTGGATCATGCTAAAAGAAAATAATGGATAACCTTAACATACTTGAGGTGATTCTCTTGAGCCAAAAATTCGGTATGATAATCTTGAGAAAGGTTTTACTGGGCTCCCTTAGAATTTGCAATTCACGTTGCAATAGTAGTGTAAGGGTTCATATTAATTATTTTTTGAGAATTCCCATCTGTAACTTTAGCAAGCATTTCCATTTCCATTTAATGATGTAGGGAGGTTATTTCCTTATCAATATGGGTGGGCCTCACTTTTAGTATTACTTGGCCAAAGAATTCTCTAATCTTGCCACCCAACTCCAAAACTTGCCTAGTGAATATTGAATGCCTACTTGTTGCCACATTAATGCTTATCCATCCCAATAATTAACCACCAAAGTCTTAATTAGCTTAATTGCTTATTTAATCTCCCACTAAAAATCTATAATTACCCAATTATCCATATAATTAAGAATTACTTAAAATTCTAATCATTTTTGACACAATTTATACATCGTACTATCGTGGTCATGTGGAACCTTGTACGACACTAGTCCATAAATACCAGGTATTATAGCTCAGATTGTATTTTCCCAAATTGGCAACCTTCAACGAAACTCATCTTCTTTGATATATTTACACTATAACATTCACGGCACTTACTTATCACCTATTATAAATAGCATAAATGCTCATAACCTAAAAAATAATCTTATTCCAGAATCTACGTCGATTCAGTTACGAAGAAAATTTAATGTACGAAAATGCGAAATATGCCATGTATGATAAGAAAGATATGTTATGATGGTACTCGGTTGAGTAAGGCACCAGGTAACCGTCGTGGACCTTCGGTTTGGGTCATAAAGAACATGGTATCAGAGTAGTTCTATCCTAGGGAGTCTATAAGTCGTGTCTAGAAGAGTCTTGTTTATGGGTATGTTGTGTACCACACTTATAAGAAGGAGGCTACAGGGAATTTAGGGTCGTCACTCTTTCTTCTTACTCTGGATCATGTGGTAGAGCTCAGTTGTGAGAATTGAAACTCCTGAATTCTATCTTATTCGTAATACAATGATACCAACATCCAGAAAGACACTTTGTAAGTGATAGAATGTGGATGTGGAAGAGTTGAGTCAGACGAACTCGAATTTATATCGCGCTTATGATGAGTAAATGTGAGGTCTTCAAAAGATCATGTGTGTACTAAGATGTGTAACCTTCTTGATAAGGAGCCCTATGCATGTATTTACCTCAAAAATTATAATTACAATTATATTTGATTTTGTGGTTCTAGAAATACGTGATCTATTCTAATACCGGTTCTTTAGGCAATAGATACTAAGTGAGAGGTGAGAAAACGGATATAAATTGAAGCATAACAAGATTATGCAAACTGAGCAGCGAAGAGACAGGGTCTCGAGGTCGGTTGGAATGTATCTCGAGGTCGAGCTCAGGGGCTCGATAATGGCAGTCGAGAGTGATTCGATAGTGTGGAAGGCTCTAAGATTGTCCATTTATGATCAATAATGAGAAATGAATGTAGAACAATTAATGAACAATAAAATGAAAGACAATAAATAAATGACACAATTGTAAAGAATGTTTGAGTTAGAGGGCAGAAAATGTTCTTAGTCTTGTGTATTGAGTATCACGTGTATTATAAAGTGACAAGGTCCCCTTTATATATGAGGGGGAGTCCCAATATAGTACATGTGTGATTAATGCAAGGAGAGATGACTGGTATAGCCATTTAATGCCAAGGTACGGGCTTGTACTATTTTGTTTATTTTGTTAGCTTTAACCACGTGCCCCATGGCAATTTCCCGCCTTTCCATGTTAGTCTTCCCCTTGCACTACCTCGAGTTCATGTAACTTTGATATGCCCTGTCGATGCCAAAACTCGAACCTTCGAGCCTTTTGAGCGTCTTAATGACCTTAAAATCGGGCTCTCCGATTTTAGCCTTATATAGATAGTCTCCGCGTTTCTTAGAATGAAAAGATAAGAAACAGTCTTGACCTTTGACTTTTCGACACTCCTATTATGATAACGTGACATAAAAAGCTGCGCAGTGGTCGTTGTCAAAACAATTCTCTAAAAGCCCATGAACCGTCATAGGTTCGACCCTTCCGCTTCAAGCATGCCCAAAGGTCCTCTATAAATACTACAATATCTTGCCTTTTCCATAGTTTTGCATCTTCTTCATCTTCTCTAAACCTTGAAATTTTAACTAAGTGCTTTCCATTCTTATCTTCTGCATGTGTACGTTTTTTCGTCTTCTCACTTCAAAACTCGATTATTATCATGGCAAAAACTTCCAAAACGATTCCACAAAAAAAGGGAGTTGCTTCTTCATCACGCCCATCCAATGGCAAGTAAAAAATACCTCCTACCATCGAGCAATGCACACTTGGCCCTTTCGACACCCTTTGTGACTTCACAATAGAAAAACCCCCTTCTATACCGAGTCGATACGAGCCCATGTCCCGATATACAAGTGTAGTATCGTATTTAGAGAGGGTAAAACTTGGTTGCCACTAGGGGTAGGAGGCCCGAGTAGAGATCCCTATGGCTGACGAAAGCATAGTCACGCACAAGCTGGCTTTCTCAGCGTATATACATACCCCTTAACCTTAGGCCCCGTCGATTCTTTTTCCCCACCGATTGACCCGGTAATTCTTGATTTTTGCCATCAATACCGAGTGACACACGGTCAGATCTATCCTGTTGCGACATATTGCCAACATTGCTGAGGAATGACTTTTACCCTCGAACATCTGATCAGATTGTACATCCCTAGCCTCTTCCGCGGGGGCCTAATTATATTGAAACGCTGATCTGTCAAGGCGTTCCTCGCCTGCATCGATGAGTATAAAGATCGGGGATGGATGAGCCGATTCTTCAGAGTCAGAACTTCGGACATCATCCCCGCCGATAGACTGCCTTTCCCTGAGGAATGGAATATGAAACGTAAGTATCCCCATGTTGATTATGCTTTACCACCTCTTTTTTCTTTCTACCGGTTCTGAATACTCTTTCTTTCGACTGTGTAGCCACTATCTGTTTCGCCGACACGGTCCAGGATGCTCCGGGGTGGATCAAGCTTTTAGACTTTGCCTTCCCATATAACAAACGCGTATGGCATCAGTTGGCTAAGACAAGGTGGCACGCAAAGAACCACTATATGCTATTCATGCTATTGTTTTATCATTCTTTGTAAGAACGTTTAATGATGATGTTTTCTAATATAACACGTTTGTGGAAGCCTCGATGAAGGCATGTTGATGAGACTGCCCCCTCCTAGTGAGGAAGAGGATTCAAAGACCTCCAAGGATAAGAAAAGGAAGAAGGAGGCCTCGGCGGAGTCTCAAAAATAGAAAAGGACGAAGGCTCGGAAGCCCAAAATCGATGCCACAGTCTTGTCCTCGAAAGCCGCTGAGAGCCTGTGGGCCGAGGAATAAAGTGATGATGCCTCCCCTTTGGTACAAAAGGTAAAACGAAGTGACGATGCTTCGAGAGTTGTTGGGCGGTCGTCTGCTGAGTTAGAGGCGGGGAATGCGTACCCACCGTGCGTAGAGGAGACCCTCGAGGAGGGTTTGGGCGCAGTCCCAAAGACGCTCATCGGACATGGTGGTCCATGTTGAGGAGCTCAGAGGGCTTGCTATTGGAGCTTTCCGGGATTGGAAGGAAACTTCGTTAGAGGCTGATGCCGCCGAGGGATTTCACTCGGGCCCGTCGTTTTCTCCAAGGGAGATACGGGATGCTCAAGTTAGGGGTGTTCCCCGTCTAGAGACCTTTCGTGAAGAGGATGATGCATTTAGTGAATATTTCGAGGGAGTAGATGAGGAGACCGATGTTAATGCCCCAGTTGCTCTCGAGGAAGCCGAGAAGCTCCAAAAGCATGTGATATTTGAGAAATATTATGCTATTCTTCGATTTTCAATTCTTGTTTTCTGATTTCCCTTCTCTGTACTGCAGGTCAAGAAGCTGTATGACCAAGCCTTCTCCAAGATGCAAGATGATTTGACTCATTGCGCAGAGGAGCTTGAGAAGCTCATGTCAGAGTGGGCCGAGCTGGAGGCTTTATGCGCTCGAAAGGAGAAGTAATTGACCATCCTGCGAGGAAACTCGGAGAGAGCACTTTGGGAGAGGACCGACTACACCGAGCAGGTATGCAGTACTCACACTTAATTTTTAGTTGCAATGCTTGGTGCTGATTGACTTATTTTCTGCTTTTCTGATTAGGAAGACAGACACCCTGGTCGAACATCTTCGAGAGGAGGTTGCGGCCAAGGATGCCGATCCTAGAGCTTGCGCAGCTGAATGATGTCGCGGCTTCGGAGAGGGAGGCGTTTCAGGTGAGGCTATCCTCGGTTCAAGACCTTCTTCGAGCTACTTAGGAGGAGGCTGTTGCACAATCTGCGTCCAAGTCCAAGGCCAATGAATATGTCTCCTCATACAAAAGAGATTCTGATGTTGCGAATGATCTAGCCAGGGAGATATCTGAGAAGGCCGAGCTAAAGTTGGCTCAAGCAGTTGCCTATGCCCGCGTTCAAGATAGGAGGCAAGCCCTCGAGGAAGTGAGCGCTAAGGTCCTCGACCTCTCTGCCGAGATCGAAGAAGCCAAGGCCCTAGAGGAAGAATCGGAAATACCGACTACGTCCGACGAGGGCTCTGAAAGTGACTCGGATAGCAGCGAAAGTGAAGCGTAGATTCTCCTACTATTTTTCTTTTTTCTCGTTCTGTATATGGGATCCTTCGGGGGAAATTTTGTAGAAACATCTTTGTAAATGCATTTTTTGAAATAAAATACCTGGCTGCTATATATCTACAAACTTTGTTCTGCAATGCTTGCACAAAAGTTGACTTTCAAGCTTCGACTTCTAGCCATTCGGAACTGGTATTTTCAATAACAGACCCCCTCGAGATCGGACACCTTCTCGAGGTTAGGCCGGCATGGGGGTTCAATCCCTCGAGTGTTGTATGACAATGTCATTTACGTGACTTGACCGCAAAGTGACCGAGGTGCTCCCACCGGTACACTTCCCCAAACGCTATGACAACTTTGCCAAAATCAAATGGCTTTCGAAGTAGATAATAACCACCGCTCTCTTTATATATATTCTTGCTTCCTCTTCATTCTAAGTCTTGCGAATTTGCAAAATTAACTTTCCTCTCAACATTCTCTTCCTTTTCTCGTTTTGCGAAACTTTTTTCATCTCTTTCTTTTTTATTTTTGTTTATGTACGTATGGCTACTGTACCCGAATCCACTCACCAACAAGAGGGAAATTCCTCCTCTGATCCAAGCCTGGCCGGTGGTACACAATCAGCATATTGTGAGTTGACCTCGTATTGCTTTGCTCCGAAGAAAGACTTTTTATTAGATAAATCATTCGATGCGCCGGGACATCAAGATCCTATTTCGAGGTTCGTCAGACCGATAGAAGAAAACCACCTCGAGGCCGTGAGGACAGACTACGGCTGGGGGAGGGGGGAATGTGATGCTGCAGATACCTTCTTGAGAAGAGAACATCATGACTTATGTAGAGGGATTCTTGACCGTGTATATGTACTAATTTACATTAGGCCCCCTCGACCGACTTGTGCTCGAATTCTGAAAAAGGTATCCAGTCACCCTGGCTCAAATTCATCCATCCTTTTGGCGGATAGTGCTGATGATGAGGTATTTTAGCGAAAAGGCTGAGCTTGAGTTTCCCCTCAGCCACCTTTTTAGATTATATCGGCCTCTTCATTTTCGAGGCCTGATTGCGTTATGACGCCGGTCCACCAGGACATTCATTGCTAGTGATGATGAGGACCGAAACGGAGGATGGATGAGTCAGTTCGTTCGAGGGAGAACCGTCAATATCATTCCAGCGGAATTCCTGCCATTTTCTGTAAAATGGAACTTCAAACGTAAGTGCCATGTCGTACCTTAGTGTGTCCTACTCTTATCGATTTATAAGAGTGTTTCTTTTTCTCTTTTCTGCGGTCCCGTGGGTGCTGGGGGAGGTCCTTTATCTTGCATACTAGACTCGGAGGCTGGCCGTTTCCTCAACATATGACGAAAGCAAGTGGCGTGATCTATCGAAGGGCATATGGGAGGCAAAGAACCATGGTATGATCTGCGTGGTTGCCCTTTTGATGAATGTTTCCTTTCGTGTGTACTAACTCTGCCACCACAGGTGTTGGTGGTTTTCCGAAATGAGACTGTGCCTCTTCGAGGGGAGGGAAGGCCCGAGGGAGGACAATAAGCGAAAAAGTTCCTCTACAAATGATAATATTATCAATAAGGCGGGGACTTCTCGGAGACATAAAAGGAGATGTCGTTGCTGAGGATAGCGTTATATACGCGGATCATTTTGTGGACATCATCTCTCCTCAGGAGGATGATTCTTTGTCTACGGCACGAGCTTTGGGCCCTTCCGAGGTTGCCAATCCTGCAATGCGTGTGACCTCTACTTTTGAAGAATAGGTTCCTCAAGAGAGAAAGATCAAGAGTACTCCACCATCGTCTACTTCTTCCCTCGAACGTACTACGAGGTACACTCCGAGCCAGGGGTCGCTAGAACCAAGTGAGATTTCGAGTGGGCATGCCCTTATCGAGAGCGGTTCAACTGGGGTTGATGGGGCCAGGCCAGTAGATGCATGTTCAACTTTTGAGAAGGCTCAGCGACTCTGTTTCCATGGTGAGTTTTGATCGGCCTTGCTAGATTTTTCGCTATGAAACTTCATTCTTTGAACTAAAGTCTCTCTTCTGTAGGTTTTAGAAAAACTCATGTTCAAACTGCTTTGCTGTGAGACCAGGTTTCGGGAAGCTTTGGGTAAGGAAAAATCTCTCATGCTTCTTTGCAATAAGAAGACAAAAGAGTTGGTACATCTTCGGGCGGAGATACATTGGAGTTGGAACCATGAGGGCAAGCTCGAGCATGAGGTAACCCTTACCCTGAAGGAGTACGCTCTTCCTTTGTCTCTTTTGGAAACTAATGATTTGGTGCTTCAGCTGCAGGGAAAGACATAAGCGTTGGAGCGCCTTTGCGGTGAAGTTGGGAAAGTTAATTCCGAATACCAAGCATTGAAGGCGCAGAAGTACATGTTGCGGCCCAAAGCAATGCTTTGGCCAAGGCTGCTACCCTCGAGATAGAACTTCATAATGCCCTAGAAGATAGCTCAATTCAGATGAACAGGATTTCCAAACTCGAGACTGATCTTTTAAATATGAAGGATGAGGTCGTAGACGCCCGAGCTGAAGTTGAAGAATTCGGACAAAGGCCGATAAGAAGATGGCAGTTTATTTGGAAGATGCTCCCGATGCTCGGGCTAAGCTGAGGGGTGCTTTTGATAGAGAGATGAGGGGCAATGAGTATCCCTAATGTAGGTCTCAGAGGGAGACACTTGAAGAGATTCATGCTAAGGGCTTTGATCTCTCGGAAGAGATAAAGCAGGCCAAGGCGGATGATATCGACGCCATATTTTTCCTTTCTTCTAGTGCTGATGCTAATATTTGATGGCTTCAGGGGGAGCTGGTCCCTGGAGTAGATTAGGTTTTCCTTCTTTTTATATGAAAGATTTTTTGTTTATTCTGACTTTTTTGTCGATAATTAGCTGGATGCATTAGACCTCGAGATGAAACCCTTGGGGTTATATATAGGCCCTGAGGATTTTTAGGCTGGCCTATGGGATCGTACGCATTTTGGTTCGTACGACATTTAGTGTTGCTGGCGACTCAGGATCTTACTCATTTGAACCTTAAGCGCTTTAGTTAGCTGTTTTGGGCTCAGTCTTTGAGTGGGATTCGACTCGAGCTCATAGGCCCTTAGGTCTTTAAATCGGCCCTGAGGCATTTTGGGTCAGTACAACCTATAGCTGGCGACTTGGGCTCTTACGCGTTAGGTCAGTGTGACCTTCGGTATAGCTGGTGACCCAGGCTCTTATGTATTTGGACCTTAGGTGCTCTAGTTAACCGTTTCGGGCTCAGTCTCCGAGTCAGATTCAACTCGAGCTCATCGACCCTGAGGCGTATTAGGTCGGTACGACCTGTAGATGGAAACTCGGGCTCTTACGCTTTAGGTCGGTACAACCTTTAATGTAGCCGACGACTTGGGATTTTATGCTTTAGGTCGGTACGACCTTTAACCGGTTCTTTTCAAAGTTCATTCAAAGTAAATGGAGGCCTGTGATTTTATGGCGATAGTCGGACGTCTCCGAATCGCTTTACTTTGGTCGGAGCCTTATGGTGGTGGTCATTTGTATTTGGCCGTGGCCTTTTAGTCCCCAAGTGAGATAGCCTCGGCGTCTATATCGAGTGTATACCTTTTTAGGGGTATTACAGGTTCGATATATATCCTTATCATTGATATCGGGGTTATGCCTTTTTAAGTTCTTATGAGTCGTTACATGCCTTGCTTGGGGTCTTATAGTCTTGATGTTGACTCATGGAGGGCTTATGAGTTTTAAGTTGCCAGCCCCGACTTCTTATGGCTATGAGTCGTCTCTCGAGGACAATGCCTGAGCCAAAGTTGATATTTCCTCATGGAGGGATTATGTTTTTGATGTTTCCTCGTAGAGGGTTTATAAATTCGAAGTTGTTGGCCTTGGGGTCTTACGGCTTCTAGTTTTTGGTGACACGATGGGATGACTGCCGAGGACAGATCACAACTGGTCGGTGAATTTTTGAACCTGGGCTCGCTTCTTACGCGCGAAGTCTTTTGATTATAAAAGATTCTTCTCTGATTACTTGGTATAAGTATACATGTTTTTACGATTGAGGGTTTGATTGTTCTATGTGGACACGGTTCATTCGACCATTTGGTCCAGTATATCATTCTCCAGTTGAGACCCTCTTTGGCATATTTTAGTGATCTCCCGGGGGGATGCCCCCCAGTATTTGAGTTTGATCATAGAGAAGCCTTGAATACTTGGTGAATTCTCCTCAAGTAGCATATTGGTGTTGCCTCGTTAAAAACCTCGTCGGTAAAACCCAACTGGGATAAAATCCGATGTGAGGGAAAAAGAGGAAAACTAATGCTTTAAAACCTAAGGCCTTCAAGCTGGAGGGTTCTCCGATTCTTTTCATTCAAACATCTACACATAGGTTATTATAAAACGTGAAGAAAAAAGGGAGAGGGTTGTACCTTAACTGTGGTGGCGTTCAAGCCTCGATATGTTTTAGTTACTCATTCCAAGGACGTGGCACGGTCCTTTAATCGCTCATTGAGGATGCAGTTTATGATTGCTTACTCGGCTACTTGCTTATTTTTTGGCTTCTTAGATGCAGAAGGTGTCGGCACCAGCGCCACGTCGTGCATTGTGAACATTTCTTTTGTCGTGTGTTGTTCCCCATATACTGTTTTTATTCCATCCTTCATGGGGAACTTCATCATTTGATGAAGGGTTGACGGTACCACCATCGTACTGTGAATCCATGGCCCTCCGAGCAGTGTGTTGCATCTCATGTCGCCTCCATGACATGGAACTTGGTGTTTTGAGTTGTACCGGCCACGCTGACTAGGAGGGTGATTTTCCCTTTTTTCGCTTGCCATGTTGAATCCGTTAAGGACACATGCGGCGGGCACAGTCTAGTCTAGCAAACCGAGTTACTCTACCACCCTAGACCGAATTATGTTGGCCGAACTACCTGGATCCAGGAGCACATGTTTAATTTGAAATTTATTCAAAAGAAAAGAAATTATCAGTGCGTCATTGTGAGGTTGAGACAAGGTCTCGATGTCGTCTTCGCTGAATGAAAGAGCATCTTCATGCATGTAGCTCCGAGTTTGCCTTTCTCTAGTGATGGATACTTTTGTTCGTTTGAAACTGGGTCCCTAGGGACGTCGACTCCTCCAATAATCATGTGGATGACGTGATGTGGTTCTTTTGTTTCATTTTTCCTATTTTGCTAATCAGTCAGGCCACTTTTGCTCGGAGCTGTCTACAGTCCTCGGTCCTATGGCTGTGTGTACTATGAAATTCGCATATCAGGTTGGGGTTCCTTTGATAAGGATCTGATAGCATGGGTCTTGGCCACCGCTGTCTTTGATTTACCCATGAGCGATACTATATCTGAAACATCAATGTTGAAATTGTACTCTGATAGCCGGGATGCTTCTATCAGCCGTATGTGCCTGTCGAACCTTGCTTTGTTTATGAGTCCCTGAGGATTTTGGCCTCAGCCCATCCTTTGACGACTTCGATGTATGTGAAGCCTTGGGATATTTCTCTGATTCTCTATGTATGGTTGATACCTTTCTTTGTTCAGACCTGGCTCTTTCTCTGGAAGCCTCGATTCCTTTGCTAAGACTCTACTAGAATATTTCGAGCCCGAGGGGGCTTCGAATTGGTCGTCCTCGACCCTGATCTTCGATTGATACCTGTTGTGCACATCCGCCCAAACCACGGCGAGGTAATCAATTAATTTTGGCTTCAGCTGCTTGAAAGCTATCGAGCTGCGCTCATTCAAGCCATGAGTGAAGGCTTACACCACCCAATAGTCGGAGACCGGTGGTAATCCCATTCGTTCCAGTTGAAAGCTGGATATGAACTCCCTCAACATCTTGTTCTCTCTTTGTTTGATTTTGAATACATGAGATTTACTTGTAGCGACCTTGATGGCACCAACATGTGCCTTTACAAAGGAGTCTGCCATCATGGCGAATAAATCTATCGAGTTAGGGGCCAGGTTATGATACCACATTATAGCCCTTTTGGATAGTGTATCTCCGAATTTCTTCAACATAACTGATTCAATCTCGTCATCTCTTAGGTCGTTCACTTTCACAGCACAAGTGTAGCCAGTAATGTGCTCATTGGGGTCCGAGGTCCCGTTGTATTTCGGAAGATCGAGCATTCTGAATTTCTTCGGGATGGGCTTCAGAGCATGAACTTATTTGAATCTACATCCTTGAGAGTCGGCGGTGCACCCGGGATCTGATAAACCCTCGAGTTATAGGTCTCGACCTTTTTGTCATTAACTTATTTCTTCTTTTTGCATGATTCGATCCTTTTAGTGAGATCCTCGAGAATTTTTATAATAGCAGGGTCGGCTGCTGACCCGTTGTTGCTCGACCTCTCTGGTGCATGTTCACCTGGAGGAGCCGTTGTCGGTGGCGCTTGATGTGCCGGAGAATTTCGGCACATTTAATGTCAATTGCTTAGATTATAGCTTGTTTTAAATGCAATTGTCTTTTATACTTATGTAATTTTTATGGTTTGAAGTGCATGAAGCTTGAGGATCCAAAAACATGGAAATTAAATCAAAAAGCCAAAGAAAGACAAGAATGGGCAAAATGCGACCGCATAGTTGAAAATGCGGACCACAAATCCAACATGCGGACCACATAATGCCCAGGTGATCAGCAGAGTCCAACAATCAGTGTGGACAAATTCAAGTGGAGAAATGCGGTCCATTATGCGACCAAATAACAGGTTTGCGAGCCGCATAATGGATCGCAAACCTCCTATAGAAGTGGCTAAGAGCATAAATGTGATGACACTATGAGGCCGCATATCAACAATGCGGACCGCATAACTGGAATGCGGTGACTTCCTGGAACTAGGTTTTGAAGATGCGGTGAGATTGAAGAAAATGGAGCCCGCATATCTGTTATGTGACAGAAATGCGGTCGTATATTTGTTCTGGAAATGCTTTTTTTTCCGAAATTGGCTCCGAGTTTTAGCCCACTATAAATAGATTTATAGGGGTTTTGCATGGGTATCCTATCTGGAAAAAGAGCTAAAATCCAAACTTTTAATAGTACCATCTTTTGGATGTTTTCAAATGAAGAATCTGGCACTTTTGTAAGCATTTATGACATTTAATATTCCTTTGCTTTTGTATTTTAGCACGTGTGGCTAGTTTTAAATACTAAGGTTGTGGACACTAAATGGGTGTAATGTCAATGGTTGTTTAACATTGAATATATGTGTAATGGTTGGTTGATATTTATTTACTTCTCATTCTTCATTTATTGTTATTGGTTGCAAACATTAGCAAGCGCCATTATACTCTTTCTCGACTTGGAAAAGTGAGTTAGGGTTTGGTAGGAGTAAATACCAAAGACTCAGGGTTTTAAACCTTGTTTAATGGAATAGTTTAGGAATAAGTGTATTTTATTTTGGCATACATTTATTACTCTTAATTGCAACTATTTTATATTTGGAAAAATCTTAAAGAGAAATACTACCCAACTATTGAAAGATATTGGGTAGTCATTTAGAAATCATTTGCATATCAAAAGGACTATCCATTAGAAATATATCATAACAACACCAGTAGTATTACACTTCATTAAAGGGGAAACAACCTTGGTTTAGATAATCAAATTACTTATTATCTTATTTAATCATTCTTGTTATTAAATTACAATTTAATCTACTACAATACGTTTGTTACTCTACAGAATAGAAAGACGAGTTAAGTTAAGATTCACACTACTCAAGTAAACTTTTCATGCCTATTCCCTGTGGGATTCGACCCCCACCCCGTTGGGTTACTATATTTGACATCGATCACTTCGCACTATTTTAAGGTGTAATTTGAGCGTATCAGCGCTATGCTTGGAGTTTTTTGATGGATTTGCAGCTGAGCAATGGCCACTTGTTGTGCTTGAAACATCTCAAAAATCACATGAAGGCTAACTTCTCTTTCCCTCTGAGCAGGGGATCTGTGTGCTTCACGCTGGTCTCCTTCGTGCACACTTCCATCTGTATGAGAGCTTATATCGACATGTTAAGCATTGTGCGAGCCTTCATCGATGGAGATTTGCACTGGTGCACCGGTACCTGAAGTAGTTGCGTTGTTCTCTCCATGATCCTCGAGGCCATTGTTTTCATGTGCATTCACTGAGTTAGACATCTTTTGACCTAAAATTCAAGATTCTTAGACAAGAAAAAGTGTAAAGAATAACTTGTGTTTTCAGAAAACCTGCACTAAAAAAATCACTATTATTTTTAGCCCCACAATGGGCGCTAAACTGTTTACCTCGAAAATGGTAATTACAATTATATTTGATTTTATGGTTCTAAAAACACGTGATTTATTCTAATACCAGTTGTTTGGCAATAGATTATAAGAGAGAGGTGAGAAAACACATATAAAGCAAAGGATAACAAGATTATGAAAATTGAGCTGCAAAGAGACGGGGTCTCGAGGTCGGTCTGAATGTATCTCGAGGTCGAGCTCAGGGGATCGATTACGGGCAGTCGATAGTGATTAGACAATGTCAAAGACCTCTAGGATGGTCCCTTTATGATTAATAATGAGCAATGAATGTAGAACAATTTATGAACAATAAAATGAAAGATAATAAATCAATGAGACAATTGTAAAGAATATTTGAGTTAGATGGCAGAGAATGTTCTTAGTTTTGTGTATTGAGTATCATGTGTGTTACAAAGTGACAAGAGTCCCCTTTATATATGAGTGGGAACCCCAACATAGTACATGTGTAATTAACGCAAAGAGAGATGGCTGGTACAACCATTTAATGCCATTGTACGGGCTTGTACTATTTTGTGTACTTTGTCAGTTTAAACCACGTGCCACTTGGGAATTTCCCGCCTTTCCACGTCGATGATTCGATTTGCACTACCTGGAGGTCAAGGTCCTTCGATATGCCCCCTCGATTCCAAAACTCGAACCTTCGCGCCTTCTGAGTGTCGTAATAAACGTAAAACCGGGCTCTCCGATTTTAGTCGTATACAACATGATTATCTATCCACATATATGGTAAAAATCAATAAGAGAATCAGAGGTTTAATGTCATACTTGGCCAGGGGCCACATTGCAAGACAATTTGCGAAGCAAAATATAGAACTAAATAAAGACTAACTTTTATCGTGTCATCAGAGGTTGCCAATTAGGGGCATGCCCATCGATTATAGCTCGATGGTAATGAAAATACTCTAATATTGTATATATAGACTCTCCGCTCTTTAATGTAAAAAGTAAATACTCAAATGAATATGAAGTCCTGATAAAGATAAGATTGTAAATTACAAAACTAGGAAAATATATGTAAATTCGGGGATATGAATTTTTCTTTATTCCTTGTCATCAAACTCGTGTAATTACGAGATCATGCAAAAATGAAGCAATAACTTATCTTTAAGATGCCTTGATTAGGTAAAAAAACCCGTATGATATTCTTGGAAAAGCTTGTACGGTACTCCCTTAGAATCACAAAATCTATAATTCTTGATGGAATTTCTAACGTACTGATATGAAGTGTTTTATTCCAAATATGAAATGTTTCTATTTGGAATATAAATTCATGTTCCTATGATCCTTGGATTAGAATGTGATTGTATTGTAATGTTCTTGGCACAATCTTTCTAAGACATTAGAAAAATGAATTGAGTTAGGGAATTATCCTTAACTTTAAGTGGCTCCCTTTAATTAATGCTTGGTGTCACATTTCTTTCAAAGTGTGACACCTTGCATCCTTTAGAGATTAGTCATTAAAGGGGAAGGGGTGTCTTCCCACATCGGTTATTATAGCTCGGACTGTATTTTATCTCAAATCGACAACCTTCAACGAAACTCATTTTCTTTAATTTGTGTACCCTTTCTTTATGTAACTTACTTATTGCTTGTTATAAATAGCATAAATATGTTAACCTCAAGATAATCTAATCCCCGAGTCTATAATAGTTAACTACAGACGAGACATTAACATACGAGAAACGCGAGATGTAACATCCTTCCCCCCTTAGAAACATTCATCCTCGAATGTCTACTCTTAGATACTTTGGGAAGATTTTTCCAGAGTCTCTTCCGTACACTAGACTAAAAACAACTTGTACGCAGCCATAAAACATACTATACATGCTGCACATGGCCACTGTCTATAAAGAGCAATACTTGGCTTCACAAAACATTCCATTATAAATTATGAGAGTAAAAAATCAGAGCTTACCTTATGACCTACTGGCCTGAATAGAGTTGTGATGAGGTATCCCACCTCGAGCCATACCTTCAGTTTGAAATAGGATGGGGTATTTAGACTTCATTTATTACTCCGCTTCCCACGTCATCTCTTCTATATTCTTGATCCTCCATAAAACCTTCACGGAGGCTATTTCCTTATTCCATAGCTTGCGGATTTGTCATTCTAAGATGAAAACTGGGATTTCCTGTATGACAAGTTCCCGTAATCTGTACATCATTTGTGGGAACCACTTGGGTAGGATCTCCAATGCACCTCTGTAGCATGGATGCGTGAAAAATCGGATGGACATACTCCAATTTTGTGGGTAATTATAACTCATAAGCTACTTGGCCCACTCTTCGAATGATCCTATAAGGTCCAATATACTGTGGGATAATTTTGCCTTTCTTACCAAAGATCATCACACCATTTTAGGTGACACCTTTAAGAATACGGAGTCATTAACCCCGAACTATAAATCTCGTCGCCGCACGTAAGAATATGACTTCTGACGGCTCTGAGCTGTCAACAGTCGCTCCCGGATGAGCTTTACTTTTTCTATGGCATGCTGAACCAGGCCTGGCCCATGAAACCCAGATTCTCCAATATCAAAACACCCTATAGGAGATCTGCACTTACGCCCACACAAAGCCTCGTATGGAGCTAACTGGATAACAGGAGAGGTCACTGTTATTATATGCAAACTCGATAAAAGGTAGATGTTCATCCAAACTTCTTTTAAAATCTAACACACATGCTCGTAACATATCTTCGAGCATATGAATTGTGCGCTCAGCTTGGCAATCAGTTCATGGAATGAAAGTTGTGCTAAGATTTACCTGAGTTCCTAGACCTCTCTGAAATGACCTCCAAGAATGTGCTGCAAACTGGCCCCCATGGTCAGATTTAATAGATATTGGTACTCCTTGTAGTCGCATTATCTCCTTAATATATAAATTTGCATAATCTTCTGATGTATATGTAGATCTGACTGGTAGGAATTTCGTGAGCCTATTGACTATCACCCATATGGGATCGAACTTATGATAAGAACGAGGTAAACTAGTGATAAAGTCCATGTTTATCGCCTCCCATTTAAATGTCGGGATCTCTATAGTCTGCATTTTCCCTCCGGGATTCTAGTGCTCTATCTTCACCTGCTGGAAACTAGGGCATTGAGAGACATACTCAACAATGTTCTTCTTTATATCGTGCCACCAATTAACATCCTTAATGTCTTGATACATCTTCGTCGACCCACGGTGAATGGAGTACCATGAGTAATGTGCCTCTGACATTAAGTTATGAGAACCCCATCTCCCTTAAGTTCTAACAACCACTTTTTCTGCTGTGTAACTTGCTCTCTCAACTCGACAACTCTGGGTCCTCAAACTGCTACTTATTTACTTCAGCTATGAGAGATGATTATGCAGTATTTTGGAGTAAAACTCCATTATTGCCAGAGTCTACTAATCGAAACCCCAAACAATCCAATTGATGAATCTCTCTAGTTAATTGTGTTTTTTGGCCTCTACATGTTCTAAGCTACCCATATATCGATTACTTAAGGCGTCTGCTACAATATTAACTTTCCTTGCATGGCAGAGAATGTTATCATCGTAATCATTCAATAACTCAAGCCATCCCGTCTATCGTAAATTCAACTCTTTTTGCTTGAAGATATATTGCAGGCTTTTATCTTCTGCGAATACATTAACTTGAACATCATATAAATAATGTCGCCATATCTTAAGTGGATGGACAACCGCAGCTAATTCGAGGTTGCGGGTTGGATAATTCCGTGCATGCTTCTTTAACTTCCTTCAAACATACGCAATTACTTCCCGTGTTGCCTAAGGACTCATCTTAACCTGACACCTGAGGCATCACAATACATGGCATAACTAATTGGACCCTCTGGAAGTGCTAGAACTGGCGTTGAAGTCAACATGTTTTTAAGCTCCTGGAAACTCCGCTCGCTAGCCTCCATACATTGAAACTTAGTTGCTTTCTGCATAAAATTTGTTAAACGAACCAAAAGAGAAGAAATACCCTCGACGAACCTCCGGTAGTATCGTGCTAAGCCTAGAAAGCTACGAATCTCTGTTTGAGTGGTAGTTCTAGGCCATGATTTCACAACCTCAATGTTCTGAGTGTCTACCTTTATACCTCCATCGGATTCAACGTGCCCCATGAATGCGACAAACTTCAACGAAAATTAACATTTAGAAAACATAGCATATAATTTACTATCACGGAGGATTTGGAGTACTGATCGCAGGTGGTCTACATTGTCATCCTCTGAACGTGAATAAACCAAAATATCATCAATAAAGACTATCACGAACAGATCTAAATATGGCCAGAATAGGTTGTTCATCAAGTCAATAAATACAGCAGGTGCATTCGTCAACCCGAAAGACATGACAAGAAACTCGAAGTGGCCATATCGAGTACTGAAATCTGTCTTGGGGATATCTCTCTCCTAAACTCTAACCTGCTGGTACCCCGACCTCAAATATATCTTTTAAAAGCATCTAGCTCCCTGCAATTGATCAAATAACTCGTCTATCCTTGGAAGTGTATACTTATTCTTAATAGTTACCCTGTTTAGTTTCCTATAATCGATGCACATCCTCAGCGAGCCGTCTTTGTTCTACACAAACAATACTGGTGCACCCCAATGTGAAATACTGGGCCTGATGAAACCTTTCTCCAACAAATATTTTGAATACTCCTTCAACTCCTTGGTTGAGTTCCCAGAAGAAAATTGATGCCAAAATCAATCTCTATCTCTGGGGGAATACCTAGAAGTTCATCTGGAAATACATTTGCATACTCTTTTACTAGTGGAATAGACTAAAGTGTAGGCATCTCAGTATATATATATCTACTACTCGCACAATATGATAAATTGACCTTATTGCAATCATTTTCCTCCCCTTTAGATATGAAAATAAACCTACCTCTAGGTGTCGTTGTATTACCTACCCACTTAAGGACTGGCTCACCCGAAAAATGGAATCAAGATCTTTTCTCGACAATCAACAGTGGCATAGCAAGCTGCCAACCAGTCCATGCCCATGATAGTATCAAAATCAAACATCTCTAGCTCAACTAGGTTGGATGAGGTCTGACGACCACAAACTGATATCGTACAACCTCGGTAAACCCTTCTAGTAATAATCAATTTTCCGACTAGCGTAGATACCGCAAAAGAATAACTTAGTATTTCAGGCACTATACCAAACTTCCCTGGGACAAATGGGGTAATACACGATAAAGTAGATCCTGGGTCTATAAAGGTATTGGCACCGTGATAGAAAATGGTCAACATACCTGTCACAACGTCTGGTGAGTATTCCTGGTCGTGTCAACCCACTAACGCATAGCTACGATTATGGTTACAACCTAAACTGAAACCTATACCGCTGCCTTGACCTCTACCAACCAAAGACTGAGACTCGTTCCCTGAAGGATGAATGGATATATATGATTTTGTTTTTGAATTAGATGGTTGCGCCATACCCCCAGAATCTCCATTTGGGCAATCTCGCATCATATGACCCGGACATCCACATGTATAACAAGCATCAGAACCAGCTCGGCATTGGCCCAAGTGTCCTCTAACGTAGATGGCACACTACAGCATAAATGTCCATGTCTGTACCGAACCTCATTGTCACTGCAAACTCGGTGCCTAGAAGCCCTCACCTGGTCCTGATTGGTTCTAACTATAATCATGTAGCTGAGGTGGCAGAGGCCTAGGTTGCCGTTTGATGTACTGGGCCTCTAACTACGCTGAGAATGCTTCTGAGACCTAGTAAATCTCATCCTCAAATGCTACCCTAATTTAGTCCTCTATGTACCCTGCTAGTGACACCTACCCTTTTCTATATTCTGGGAAAATGCTTGGATCTTGGAGATATTCATACTATGCTGTAATGCAGCGGTAGCACATGCCTTGGTCAACTCTGGGGCCAACTATGCTATAAACCTATATATTCTATCCCACGTAGTAGCAACTATGGATGGTGCATATCTGGTCAGTGAGTCAAAACATAGACTATACTCTTTAACACTCATATCGCCCTGCTTGAGGGCTAGAAACTGATCGACTCGGGCCTGCCGGATCTCTCACGGTAAGTACTGGTCAAGGAAGGCATTTGAAAAATTCTCCCAAATAGTAGGAGGTGCATCACGTCCCCTGGACCTTTCCTGTCCTTCATACCAAAGGATGGATATATCTCAGAGTCGAAACGCTGCTAGCTGAACTGCTTCTTTTTCCTTAGCATACATAACTCAAAAGATCCTGTGAATCTGCTCTGTGAAATCATGTGGGTCCTCCCTCCGATCTGTCACCGTTAACGCTGGGGGACTCAAAGCAATAAATCTCGGACCATTGAACTCACAGATCACTCAAAAGGTCCTGCACTAGCGCATGCCCTAGCCTGCTATTGGGTAGCTACCAATTGTTCCAACAAATGCACCACACTCCTTAAGTAATGATCTGATGGAAGCAGAGAGGGAATTGGATGTGCGATCTCCCTAGGAATCTCCTCAGGTGGCGGAGGAGCCAGTCAGGGCTGAGTAGGGGTCTCTCTCTGTGCCTCCTATTGCGCCCCATCTACTGGAGGTACCTTGCTAGTCCCCTTACCTACTGTTGTCTATCTCCTCTGGCTAGTTGTAGTCTTCCTAGTTATCGTCACCTATGCATGCAAATACCAACACGTAAGTTTAACTCAAATTTCCTATAACTCAGTTCTACAACACTATTTAGATTTGAAAGATGGGTAACCAACTCCTAAATGTTGTGTAGTCCCCTGCTTATATAATGTGTAGACACGGCTTGTAGACTCCATAGGACAGAACTGCTCTGATACCATTTTTGTCACGCCCTGAGGCTGGAGGCGAGACTGGCACCTGGTGCCTCATCTATCGGTGTGTACCAACTTGCGACCTAGGAATTCTTTACATATAATGTCATACTTTTTCCACGGTCCAAATTGCAAGAAAATTTGCAAAACAAACTATAAAACTGAATAGAGACTAATGCTGACTAAATGTCAACATAATGCTGGGCCGGCAAGGCCGTCATAACTACTATAACAGACAAGCCAACAAAATATACGTACATGGCCGACAAGCCCAAAATAGTGCACTAACTGACATGATATGTCCACAAGCCTCTACTGATAGATGCATTGTGATTGGAACAGGGCCTCGACCTAACCATAACCTATCTACATATATACACAAAAAAAAGGTACACAACACTTCTACACCCGCCAACTCTGAAAGACGGGGAGCTTACCAATAATGGTGAACTCCGACAATACCTACTGAGGAGGTCTACCCATATGTCTGTCTGAACCTACACGCATGGCATGCAACATCCCCAGAAAAGGACGTCAGTACGAAATAATGAACCGAGTATGTAAGGAAATATATTGAAAGCTGAAAATGAATTAATAATATAATAATAGAAAGCTATTGGGGTCAAAGATAATCTGGAGATATGCTCACCTGATGATACTGACTATATTCTCTCAATATAGTAAGTAAAATAGTTGTCCAGCCTTATAAGGCTAGGTATATATATATAACTGCTCTGTCGTAGTAGGCTCTCTCATAGACGCTCAGCCATACTATGCTTTGTATCAGGACAATTGAGCTCGCTCATAGGTGCTTGACCACAGTAGGCTCGGTATATAACTTACAATCTAATCAGAGGTTTCACAATAGGGGCCTGCTCATCGATTAGAGATCGATGGTAATGAAAATACTATAATGTTATATATATATATATACTCTCCGCTCTCTTGACTAGATAAAGTAAACACTCAAATGAATGTTAAGGCACGATAAGGATAATATTGTAACATACAAAACTAGGAAAATATACGTAAATTCCTGTATATGAATTTTTCTTTATACGTCGTCATCAAACTCGTGTAATTGCGAGATCATGCAAAAATGAAGGAAGAGCTTAGCCTTAAAATACCCCGGAGTAGGGAAAAAAACCTGTATGATATTCTTCAAAAAGGTTGCACGGTACTCCCTTAGAATCGCAAAATCTGTACTTCTTGTTGGAATTTCTAACTTTATGGTATGAAGTGGTGTATTCTAAATATGAAGTGTTGCTATTTTGAAAATAAATTAATGTTCCTATGCTCCTTAGTTTAGAATGTGATTGTATTGTACTGTTCTTGGCAGAATCCTTCTAAGAGAGTAGAAAAATTAATTGAGTTAAAGAATTATCCTTAACTTTAAGTGGCTCCCTTTATTTAATGCTTGTTGTCACATTTCTTTGAAATTGTGACACCTTNGGGGGGAGGTAAATCTTTATCCATCTCTTTCATTAATTGCGCAATAATTAATCAATTACCCACATAATTAAGAATTATCTCAAATTACTTAAAATACTACTTACTTTAACACGCTTTATACATTCTACTATCACGGTCATATGGTACTAGTCCATAATTATCGAGTTTTGACATCGAGCAAGCATGTCGACGGTTCTCCACGCTCGACCTAAGGCGGTGTAAATCGATGACCATCATAGAAAAATGGGAAATTCCCAAAAGGTACGTGGTTAAAGCTGACCAAGTCTGCAACAATAGTAGAAGTCTGTACAGTTACATTAAATAGTTGTATCATCTGCATTTCTTTGTAATAATTACACATATACTATGTTGGGATTCCCCTCAGCTACAAAGCCATCAAATAACTCCAAGCACAACACCACTAGAAAAGGCTGCTCGAGTCGAACAGGCACCAGAAAGGTCGAGCAATAACGGGTCAGCAGTCGACCCCACTGTTATGAAGATGCCCGAGGACCTCACAAAAAGGATTGAATCAAGCGAATAGAATATAGAAGGTAACGACAAAAAGGTGGGAGACCTATAACTCGGGGGTTGACCAGATCAGGCGCACCCCCGATTCCGAAGGGTGTAGATTCAAAAAAGTTTGTGCAAAAGCCACTCCCATCAAGTGTGGCTCCAAAGCCCATCCCGAAGAAATTCAGAATGCCCGATCTCCCGAAGTACAACGGGACCTCGGACCCCAATGAGCACATTACTGCTTACACTTGTGCTGTGAAAGGGAACAAGTTAAAAGATGAAGAGAATGAATCCGTCTTATTGAAAAAATTTTGAGAAACGCTGTCCAAAGGGGCCATGATGTTGTATCATAACCTGCCCCCCAAATTGATAGATTTGTTTGCCATGATGGTAGACTCTTTTGTGAAGGTGCATGTTGGTACCATCAAGGTCGCTACGAGAAAATATGACGTCTTTAAAATCAAACAAAGAGAGAATGATATGTTAAGGGAGTTCATATCTTCCAATTGGAACGGATGAAATTACCACCGGTCTCCGATTATTGGGCAGTGCAACCCTTCGCGCAGGACTTGAATGAATGAAGCTCGATAGCTTCAAAGCAGTTGAAGCAAAATTTAATTGAGTATCCCGCCGTAGCTTGGCGGACGTACACAACAGGTATCAATCAAATATCAGAGTCGAGGATGACCAATTGGAATCCCCCTCGGGCTCGGTGCCCAGCAGGCTCTTAGAAAAGAAATTGAGGCTCCCAAGGAGAGAGTCGAGGCTAAGCAAAGAAAGGTATCAACCGTATATAGAAAATTGAATAAGTATCCCGAGGCGCAACATACCTCGAAGTTATCAAAGGATGGATTGAGGCCAGAATTCTCGGGACTCGTGTACAAAGCAGGGTTCGAGAGGCACACAGGGCCAGTAGAGGCACCCCGACTATTTGAGTACAACTTCAACATTGATGTTTCAGACATCGTATCGGCCATAGGTCAAATCAAAGACACCAGGTGGCCAAGACCCGTACTATAATATCCTTTGCAAAGGAACCCTCACTTGATATGCGAGTATCATGGTACTCATGGTCATAGGACCGAGGATTGCAAACAACTTCGAGAAGAGGTAGCCAGACTGATTAGCAAAGGGTACCTTCAAGAGTTCCTCAGCGACCGAGCTAAACACCAATTTTGGGAAAGAGAGGCGAACATGAAAAATGAAACAGAAGAACCACATCACCTCATCAACATGATTATCGGAGGAGTCGACGCCCCTCATGGACCCATTTTCAAGCGAACAAAAGTATCCATCACCAAGGAAAAGAGAACTCGAAGCTACATACCTAAAGATGCCCTTTCATACCGCGAAGAGGACATCCAGAATTTGTCTCAACCTCATAATGACGCACTGGTAATTTCTTTCTTTTTGAATAAATTTCAGGTTAAACATGTGCTCGTGGATCCAGGTAGCTCGGCCAATTTAATTAGGTCAAGGGTGGTAGAGCAACTTGGGTTGCTCGACCAGATCGTGCCCACCTCTCGTGTCTTCAACGGATTCAACATGGCGAGCGAGACAATAAAAGGGGAAATCAACCTCCCAGTCAACGTGGCCGGTACAATTCAAGATACCAAGTTTCATGTCATTGAAGGTGACATGAGATACAATGCGTTGCTTGGAAGGCCATGGATTCACAGTACGAGGGCGGTGTCGTCAACTCTTCATCAAATGATGAAGTTTCCAATGAAGGATAGAGTAAAAACAATGTACTGAGAGCAGCACACAACAAAAGAAATGTTTGTAGAGCACGATGTGGCACCGACATCGACCCCTTTTACATCAAAGGAGCCAAAGAACAATCAAACAACCGAGTAGTAATGACAAACTACATCCTCGAATGAACGAATAAAGGACCGTGCCGCTTCCTCAGAACGAGAAACTAAAGCATATCGAGGCTTGAACGCCACTACAGTTAAGGTATAATCATCTCCCTATTTCCTTCACAATTTACACTAACCTATGTGCACGTGTTCGATTGAAAGGAATCGAAGCACCCTCTAGCTCGAAGGCCTTAGGTTCTAAAGCATGTGTTGCGCTCTTTTTCCCTCATGTCGGATTTTATCCCATATGGGTTTTACCGACGATATTTTTAACGAGGCAACATCTATGTTCTAGCTAAGGATAACTCATCAAGTATTCAAGGCTTCTATTTGGTCAACCTCAAATATTGATGGGGAATTCCCCCCCTCCCCCCCTCCCCAGAGGACGATATTGATTCTGATTGCCTTGATTACCACCCCAAGAGAAATTTGGGTGGTTCCTCCAGTTGGGATTGTAGGTGACCCATACTGATTTGTTTGGCCTCGATTTATATTACCCACAAAATATATAGACTCTGGATTTGCTGGGCATAGATTGCTCATGTGACCCTCTCCACAAACTTCACAAAATACCTGAATCTGTTGAACTGGTTACACTGGCTGGGTCTGTTTCTTGTTAATGATCAGGTTCATCTGATTGACTTGGTTAGTCAATGTAGAGATCTGAGCTGCTAATGCTGAGACAACGTCTATTTCAAGAACCCCTACTGACTTCTGAACCACATTTCTCCCCATCTCACCTTGTCAGTCTGGATTTCTTTTGTAAATTTATTCAGTAATGCAAATATTTCATAATAATTCTTCTCCAACACCTGACCTCCGGGTGCTGCATCTACCACAATTTTTGTTTGCGGATGGAGCCCCTCAATGAAAGTGTGAACTAACACCTCGTTTGTCTGATTGTGATTAGGGCAATCTCTGAGTAGCCCTTTGAACCTCTCCCATGCTGAATATAATGATTCACCTGTTTTCTGTCTAACGGAGACTATCTCACTCCTGATATTTGCAGTCTTTTCTGAAGGGAAGAACCTTGCCAGGAATTTTCAGGCCAAATCGTTCCATGTTGTGATGGAATTAGCTGGTTCTGCCTTCAGCCATCGCCTTGCTTCGCCCAATATAGAGATTGGGAAAAGCATGAGCCTCACATAATATGGTGTGACCCCGTTAGTGATATATGTATCACAAATCTCAAAGAAGTTCAGAATGTGCTGCTGTGGATCCTCGTGTGGAAGACCCGAAAACTGCCCGTTTGCATGAAGTAGTTGGATCATGCTCTATTTCTGCTCAAAGTGCCCAGTGATTCTAGGATTCACGATGCTGGAAGTGACATTAAAAATACTAGGCATGGCCACCGCCTAAACAACCATTTGTTGTTCCTCTTCCATGTTCACAGGAAATCGCATGAAGTCCTAAATATTGTCTGTGTCTCTTGCTTCTCGCAATCGCCTGTGAAATGATCTCTTAGGTTCGGGGTCAAAACCGTCAAGTCTATCCTAGTTTATGACCCTACGCATTCACTCGAAGTTCCTGAGATTAGAGAAAAAATCATGTGACGTTAGACTCAATGAAATAAATAATTAAAGCAAGTAACTAATAAGTAGTCTATATTCAAGTCCCCGTCAACGGCGTCAAAAACTTGTTGGTCCCAAAACGCACACGCAAGTATAGGTGGTCGTAGCAAGTAATATAATTTTAAATCGAATATCGAGCCCACAGGGACTTGCGTAAACTACTTGTTGAATCACTCTATTTGTTACTTAATCAAGCCAAAAAAAAATCCAGGAATGTAACTAATTTATACTACGATTCTATGAAAGAACTAATTATCAAGTGACAAGAATATTGTTGTGTGCATTCAGTAGAGACAAATATTCCAGGGTTCTGATCAATTCACCACTCGTATTGCATCCTAATTAACTCTCCCTCTTATATAATTCACTCATGGTTGCTAATTAATCGATAATTGCTATCGTAGCCTTCTCCCGAAGTACTACTCGCCTATTGTCAATAGATCGGCGCCTATATTCCTATTAAATTAATCTATTATAACGAACTAAGATTACGATGTTTAATTAAGCACAGTGACTAGGTATATTCCTATCCTAACCACAAATCTGCTCCCCTGAAGGGTTAAGATTCCACTCTCTTCAATTATTCTCTAATCTGTATACGCATTTCCCAAGCATAACATAGATAGTATATAGAACCTAACTGCTGGCCAAACAATTAAGCAATTAAACGCAGAATTGAAGAAACAACCATATATTGAGTGAACTATAATCAAGGTTAAGTTAATGTCGAATAACAATATTCATAGCTAAACCACAACCTTAGAACAATGGGTGTTTAGCCACCCATGCCAGAATCAAACAATTGCATAAGTTTTGCATAAATGGAAAATACTAAAATAAGATGAAGAAAACTGATAATTCTTTGCTTCCTCGATGATCTTGTGTGTATCTTCTCTCCAAAAATGGCATCCCCCTCCCCAAAGTTGTGTTTTTGGGTCTATTTATATGTTTGAGACAAACCCTAAACGTGTAGGATACTTCTATTCAAACCGGGAAACACTTAAAACCTTCAAACCTCGGAATTTACCGGACCAGGGACCCCAGGCGTTAAGCCCTAAACGGCCAGCTATATCCTGGGTACGCCAGGCGTTTGGGCTCTAACGCCCCATTAACGCCTGGGCATGGCTGGCGTTTGGTGTCTACCACTCCACTAATGCCTGGTCAAGCAAGGATTTTTGGCCAAAACGCCCGTCTATGGCCCGACTCACTCCTTTCCGACTCTTGAGCGTATTTTTGACGTTTATGCACCCATTTAGCTCATCTTCCATCTCTAATTCACCTACATATGAAGTAGACTCCATTATGCACATAGAACTTGTATTTTTATCACAAAAGCACATAAAATGTATGTTACATAATGCTTAAAACTATGGATTCTAGCCACGCATCAAGTACCTTCGAGGGGGGAATAACACAGTGGTAAATGACTCTTGCTCCTTTCCTCTCGTGGAACCTCTCCCTCGACGCTAGAGGTCTCAGGCCCAGCATGATCAAAAACCTCGAGATGGCCCCTGGTTCAAGCCATAGATGAAGAACCAACTTCCCGAGGAGAGTTGATGTCCACAAAGTAAACGATGTATATAAGGTCCTCTTCAGCGGCGGCATCTTATTTGTGTCTCCGGCCAGGCCTCGCGTCATTATGAATGTCCTCATCCATTGAGGACCTTTGTCTCTTATTATCCTCCCTCGACTACAAAGCCGATGGTCCTTTCCCCTCCTCAAAGGGGAACCATCTCACCTCCGAGAATCCAGCAACGCCTGCGGCGACGGAGTTAATACACATAAAGAAAAGCATTCCTCGAAAAGAAATCACATTGCACATACCGTGGTGCCTTGCTTCCCATCTGCCATTCGACAGATCCCGCCACTTGCGTTCATCACAGTACAAAGAAGTTGCCAACCTCTGAGTCCAGTCTGCAAGATCAGGGATCCCTTCCAGCATCCACGGGATGCTGGGGAAGAGAAAAAAAAACATTCTTATAAATCATCGAGAGCAAAGGGCACTAAGGGGCGACATAGTACTTACGTTTGATGTTCCATTTTTCGGGGGACGGCAGGAACTCTGCAAGAATGATGTCGACGGTCCTCACTCAGACAAACCGACTCATCCATCCTAGGTTTCGGTCCTCATCATCACTGGCAATAAAAGGCTTGGTGGATCGGCGTTGTAACGCAATCAGGCCTCGACAATGCTGAGGTTGAAATAATCTGATAAGTTGGATAAGGGCTAACTTAAGCTCCGCTTTTTCAGTGAAGTACGTTATCATCAACATTATCCCCCATAAGGATGGATGAATCTGAGCCAGAGTGACTCGATACCTTTCGCAGAATTCGAGCACAAGGCTATCAAGGGGGACCAATGTAAATGGGTACGTGTACAGGTTCAGGAATCCCTCTAAGTGGGCCATAATATTCTTTTCTCGGGAAGGTATTTGCAGCACCACATTTTCTCCCCATCCACAATCTCTCTTCACCAACTCGAGGAGATGCTCCTGTATCGATTGAATAAACCTCGACGCATGCTCTCGATGCCCTGGAGCATCGAAGGGTTTCTCTAGTGCAAAGTCTTTCTTCAAAGCAAAGCAACTCGAAGTTAACGCGCCATACGCCGTTGGTGTACCACCGACCGGACAAGAAGCAGAGGTAGAAATTTCCTCTTCCCGGTGAACAGATTTGGGCACGAAAGCCATAACTATTTGAATAAAGAAAAAGAGGAAGAAAGCTCAAGCAAAAGCTTTGAACTAAATAAGTAGAAGAGTTGAGAGAAGGAAGAGAACTTTAAAGAAAAAGCTAGTTTTGCAAGCCGCATAACCTAAACTGAAGAAGAAGCGAGCATATATATAGAGCAAGTGGTGACTATTCATCTACTTCAAAGACCAACTAATTCTGACAAAGTCACTATAAATTTTGGGGAAGTGTAATGGCTGGCCCACCTCGGTCACTTCACGGTCATGTCATATGAATGAAACTGTCATACCATATTCGAGGGATCAAAACCCCCATACAACCTAGCCTCGAGAAGGTGTCCGATCTCAGGGATCTCTATCACTGCAAGTACGGGCTAA
This sequence comes from Nicotiana paniculata, assembly GCA_005239505.1. Taxonomy (NCBI): domain Eukaryota; kingdom Viridiplantae; phylum Streptophyta; class Magnoliopsida; order Solanales; family Solanaceae; genus Nicotiana; species Nicotiana paniculata. The sequence goes on along the minus strand of ML350545.1, from coordinate 7,677 downwards.
AAAGAACTAAATTCAAAGCTTGAAGGTCGACTTTTGCACAAAAATTGCAGGCAACGTATGAAAGATATGAAACGAAGAGATCTTTTTCATTCCAAAAAATATACTTACAAAGGGAATTTTAAAAAGCTCCCCCGAGAATCCCATGTACAAAAAAGAAAAAAGCAAAATAGTAAGTAAATTTACTCTTCGTCTTCACTACTACATGAGTCGCTTCCAAAGCCCTCATCCGAAGTAGTTGAAATTGTTGATTCTTCCTCCAAGGCCCTGGCTTATTTAATATCGGCAGAGAGATCGACACCTTTAGCACTCGCTTCGTTGAAGGCTCCCCTCCTGGCTTGCAAGCGAGCATGAGCAACCGCCAGAGCCAGTCTTATCTCGGCCTTCTCGGATATCTCCCTGGCCCTGATCATTTGCGGCAACATCATCCCTTTTGTATCAAGAAACAAATTCATCAGCATCGGACTTGGCCACAGATAATGCAGTAGCCTCCCTGTGAGCACCTCGAAGAAGACCCTAAATCGAGGATAGCTTTCCTGAAGTATGTCACTCTCCAAAGCCAAGACATCATTCAGCTGCGCCAGCTCGAGGATTTTGGTGTCCTTGGCCACAACATACCCTCGGAGCTGCCCTGCTAGGGCATCCTTTTGACTAATCTGAAAAATGCAGAAGAAAAGCTAATCAACACCAAGTATGGAAATACAAGATAATATTATGGGTACCAGATTACCTACTCGATGATGTCGGCCCTCTCTTGGAGCACTCTCTTCCGAGCCTGCCCAGAGGTTGATCAACTCCTCATCTTTTCGGGCGCATAGAGCCTTCAACTCATTTGACTCTAATTTAAGCTTCTCGAGCTCCTTCTCATGATGAGTCAACTCATCTTATGTTTTGAAGTCAAGTGAGTTGTGTAATAAAAGTTGGCAAAGATCATCACAACTTACACTCATAGATATACTGAAATTTAGATCAAATGTATCTGAGCTTCTCACCCAATATACGTGGAATTATGGGATGATCTATCTAAAAATATTAATATCTATGAGTCTATTTTCTAACGCATTAAACCGTTCATCAATACGACATAGGAGTAGAGAGATATTTGTCGTTTCGCGAGACTGCACAAACTGCATAGGTGACAAGTAGGTTTGTCACTAAAGCTTCTTGAGCAATACATTTCGTGTGTTATATGAGGTATTTTTGGGACATATTATATACCAAAGTGAAGTTATCGGAATGTAGTTTCTAACTCTCTTAACCATTTCTTCATACGACATCCGAATAAAAAGATATGGTGTGTTGGTCATTGTCGTTACATTTTTAGGTTGTTTGACACTACTTTTGTTGTCGTTTTATGTATCAAGTGATTGGAGTGTGTGGGCTGTTTTGTGATATATTGTGATGGATATAAGGTTGTAAAATGATGCATACATGTTGTTATTATTATTTTATTGGTCTTGTTGATATATGGTGTTGGAGAGGCCTTGTTACTGGGGAGATGCTGCCCAAATTTTCGTAAACGAGCTACTAGTTTAAGTTACGCATTTAGCCTATACTCAATATTGATTGTGAATCTCCTTATGCTATGGTAGATTGAGTTGAGTTCTTTAAAGAATTTCTTGGAAGGTATTAAGGACTCAATGGATTTAAGGTATGTTAAGGCACATCCTTCTTTCTTTTGGCATGATCTAAAGTGAAACGAATGTACACGATACGCTATTTCATAATGAATCTACTCCTAGTAACTAAGGTTATCCATGTTGTTATTTTCTTATATAGTTATCCTAATAAAGTATGTATGATCCTTGTATACAACTAAAATCGGAGATCCTGATTTTACGGTTATTACGACACTAAGGAGACTCAAATGTTCGAGTCTTGGCATCGAGGGGGAATATCGAAGGCCCTCGACCTCGAGGCAGTGCAAATCGAAGGTCAGCGTGGAAAGGCGGGAAATTCCCAAAGGGCCCGTGGTTAAATATGACAAAATACACAAAATAGTACAAGCACGTACCGGGCATTGAATGGTTGTACCAGCTATCTCTTTGCATTAATTACACATGTACTATGTTGGGATTCCCCTTCATATATAAAGTGGACCATTGTCACTTTGTAAGACACATGATACTCAATACACAAGACTAAGAACATTCTCTACCCTCTAACTCAAAGATTATTTACAATTGTCTCATTGATTTATTGCCTTTCATTTATTGTGTTCATTAATTGTTCTTCATTCATTTCTCATTATTGATCATAAAGAGGCCATCTTAGAGGCCTTAGACACTGTTGAATCACTTTCGATCGCCCATTATCAAGCCCCTAAGCTCGACCTCGAGACACATTCAAGACCGACCTCGAGACCTTGTCTCTCCACTGCTCGGTTTGCATAATCTTGTTATCCTTCGCTTTTATTTCGTTTTCCCACCTCTCACTTATCATCTATTGCCTAAACAATAAGTATTAAAATAGATCATGTATTTTTATAACCACAAAATCAAATATAATTATAACTACCACTTTCAAGGTTGGCGCCCACCGTGGGGCTAAAAATAATAGTGATTATTTTAGTGCTGGTTTTCTAAAAACACAAGTTATTCTTTACACTTTTTCTTGTCAAAAAATCTTCAATTTCAGGTCAGAAGATGTATAACTCAGTGAATTCACATGAAAACAACGTCCCTGAGGATCATGGAGAGAACGGTACAGCTACTTCAGGTACCGGTGTGCCACCACAAAACCCTGAAGGGGCACCAGTGCAAATCCCCATCGATGAAGGCTCGCGCAATGCTCAACATGTCGATGTAAGATCTCATACAAACAGAAGTGTGCACGAAGGAGACCACTGTGAAGCACTGAGAGCCCCTGCTCAAAGGGAAAGAGAAGTTAGCCTTCACGTCACTTTTGAGATGTTGCAAGAAAAACAAGTGGTTATTGCTCAGCTGCAAAGCCATCAAAAAACTCCAAGCACAGCGCCACCAGAAATGACTCCTCGAGATGAACAGGCACCGAAGATGTCGAGCAACAATGGGTCAGCAGCCGACCCCGCTATTATGAAGATGCTCGAGGACCTCACAAAGAGGATTGAATCATATCCCGGGTGCACTACCGATCCTCAAGGGTGTAGACTCAAAAAATTTCGTGCAAAAGCCATTCCCATCGAATGCGGCTCCGAAGCCCATCCCGAAGAAATTCAGAATGCCCGACCTCCCGAAGTACAATGGGACCTCGGACCCCAATGAGCACATGCCGGTGCCATCAAGGTCGCTACAAGGAAATCTGATGTCTTCAAAATGAAACAAAGAGAGAATGAGATGTTGAGGGAGTTCGTATCCCGTTTCCATTTGGAACGAATGGAATTACCACCAATCTCCGATGATTGGGTGGTGCAAGCCTTCACTCAGGGATTGAATGAACGAAGCTCGATAGCTTCGAAGCAGCTGAAGCAAGACATAATCGAGTACCCCGCCGTGGTTTGGAAGGATGTACACAAAAGGTATCAGTCGAAGATCAGGGTAGAGGACGACCAATTGGAAGCCCCCTCGGGCTCGGTGTATCCTAGCAGAGTCTTAGCAAAGGAATCGAGGCTTCCAGAGAGAGAGACAAGGCTAAACAAAGAAAGGTATCAACCATACATAGAGAATCAGAGAAATATCCCAAGGAATAACATACCTCGAAATGATCAAAGGATGGACCGAGTCCAAAATCCTCGAGGACTCGTAAACAAAGCAAGGTTCGACAGGCACACAGGGTCGATAGAAGCACCCCGGCTATCTGAGTACAATTTCAACATTGATGTTTCAGATATAGTGTCAGTCATAGGTAAAATTAAAGGTACCAGGTGGCCAAGACCCATACTATCAGATCCTTCTCAGAGGAACTCCAACCTGATATGCGAATTTCACGGTACGCACGGCCATAGGACCGAGAACTGCAGACAACTCCGAGAAGAGGTGGCCCGACTGATTAGCAAGGGGCACCTTCGAGAGTTCCTCAACGACCGAGCCAAAAACCAATACTGGGAAAGAGAGGCAAACAGGAAAAATGAAACAGAAGAACCACAGCACGCCATCCACATGATTATTGGAGGAGTCGACGTCCCTAACGGACCCATTTTCAAACGAACAAAATTATCCATCACCGGGGAAAAGCGAACTCGGAGCTACATGCTTGAAGATTCTCTTTCATTCAGCAAAGAGGACATCGAGACCTTGTCTCAACCTCACAATGACACATCGATAATTTCTTTTCTTTTGAATAAATTTCAAACTAAACGTGTGCTCGTGGATCCAGGTAGATTGGCCAACATAATTCGGTCGAGGGTGGTAGAGCAATTTTCTTTGATCGACCGGATCATGCCCGCCTCCCATGTCCTCAACGGATTCAACATGGCGAGCAAAACAACGAAAGGGGAAATCACCCTCCCAGTCAGCGTGGTTGGTACAACTCAAAACATCAAATTTCATGTCATCGAAGGCAACATGAGATACAACGCATTGTTCGGAAGGCCATGGATTCACAGTATGAGGGTGGTACCGTCGACCCTTCATCAAATGATGAAGTTCCCGACGAAGGATGGAATAAAAATGGTATACGGGAAACAGCACGCAGCAAAAGAAATGTTCGCAGTGCACGACGTGGCGCCGATGCCGACACCTTCTGCATCGATGGAGCCAAAAAACAAGCAAGTAGCCGAGTAAGCAATCACAAACTGCATCCTCGATGAATGATTAAAGGACCGTGCCGCATCCTTGGAATGAATAACTAAAGCATATTGAGGCTTGAACGCCACCACAGTTAAGGTACAACCCTCTCCCTCTTTCCTTCAAGTTTTACACTAACTTATGTGTAGATGCTCGATTGAAAAGAATCAGAGCACCCTCCAGTTCGAAGGTTGCGCTCTTTTTCCCTCACGTCTGATTTTATTCCAAATGGGTTTTACCGACGAGTTTTTAGTGAGGCAACACCCATATGCTACCTGAGGATAACTCACCAAATATTCAAGGCTTCTCTCCGATCAACCTCAAATACTGGGGGGCATCCCCCCGGGAGATCACTAAAATATGCCAAAGAGGGTCTCGACGGGAGAATGATGTACTAGACCAAATGGTCGAATGAACCATGTCCACATAGAACAATCAAACCCTCGATGGTAAACACATGTATACTTGTACCAAGTAATCGGAGAAGAATCTTTTATTATCAAAACACTTCGCGCGTCAAAAAAGTTTGCTATTTTTACAAGAAGCGGCCCCAGGGCCCAAAATTTACAACCCACTTGGGAACTATCCTCGACAGTCACCCCATCGAGTCACCAAAAACTCAAAGCCATAAGACCTCAGGGCCAGCAACTTCAAGCACATAAGCCCCCTATGAGGCAATATCAACTCCGAATCAGGGACTGTCCTCGACTGTCGGATCATCAAGTTGTCTAACTTGAAGTCGTAAACCTCAGGGCCGGCAACTTCGAACTCATAAGCCCTCCATGAGGAAACATCAACAACATAAGCCCTCCATGAGTCAATATCAACTCTGGCTCAGGCACTATCCTCGACAGTCGACTCATAGCCATACGACATCAAGGCTGGAAACTTAAAACTCATAAGCCCTCCATGAGGCCACATCAAAACTATAAGACCTCAAGAAAGGCATGTACTGACTTATAAGACCTTAAAAATTCATAATCCTGATATCAAAGTCAAGGTTATATATCGAACTTGTAAGACCCCTAAAAAGGCATACCCTCGATATAGACGTTGAGGCTATCTCACTCGGGGACTAAAAGGCTACGGCCAAATACAAATGACCATTGTCATAAGGCTCCGCCAAACTAACCCGGCTTGGAGACGTCCGACTGTCGCTATAAAATCACAGGCCTCCAATTACTTCAAAAAAACTTTGAAAAGAACCGGTTAAAGGTTGTACCGACCTAAAGCATAAGAGCCCAAGTCGCCAGCTACACTAAAAGTCGTACCGACCTAAAGCGTAAGAGCCCAAGTCACCAGCTACACTAAAGGTCATACCGACCTAAAGCGTAAGAGCCCAAGTCGACAGCTACATCGAAGGTCGTACCGACCTAACAAGTAAGAGCCCAACTCACCAGCTATAGGTCGTACCAACCCCAAACGCCTCAGGGCCGATTTAAAAACCTAAGGGCCGATGAGCTCGAGTCGAATCCGACTTGGAGACTGAGCCCGAAATGTTTAACTAAAGAGCCTAAGGGCCAAATGTGTAAGAGCCTAAGTCTCCAGCTACACCGAAGGTCGTACCGACCTAACGCGTAAGAGCCCAAGTCGCCAGCTACAGGTTGTACCGACCCAAAATGCCTCAGGGTCGACTTAAAAACCTAAGGGCCGATGAGCTCGATCAAATCTGACTCGAAGACTAAGCCAGAAACGGTTAACTAAAGCGCCTAAAGGCCAAATGCATAAGAGCCTACGGTCCAACCTAAAAAGCCTCAGGGCCTATTTATAACCCCAAGGGTTTCATCTCAAAGCAATGCATCGGGATAATTATCGACAAGCAAATCAGAAAAAACAAAGAATATTTCATATATGTAATAAATTATGCATTTACAATGCTCCCATAGGAGTTTTTACAAAGAACAAAGAAGGAAAATCTAATCTACTCTAGGGACCAGCTCCCTCGGAAGCCTTCAAATACCAGCATCGGCACCGGAAGAAAGGAAAAACATGGTGTCGATCTCATCTGCCTTGGCCTGCTTTATCTCTTCCGAGAGATCAAAGCCCCTAGCATGAATCTCTTCGAGCGTCTCCCTCCGAGACTTACATCGGGCATACTCATTGCCCCTCCTCTCTCTATCAAAAGCTTCCCTCAGCTCAACCCAAGCATCGGCAACATCTTTTAACTAAATGGTCACCTTCTTATCGGCCTTTGCCCGAACTTCTTCAGCTTCAGCCCGGGCGTCCACGACCTCGGCCTTCATGTTTAAAAGATAAGTCTCGAGCTTGGCAATCCTGCTCGTCTGAATTGAGCTATCTTCTCGGGCATTACGAAGTTGTATCTCGAGGGTAGCAGCCTTGCCAAAGAATTCCTTTGGGCCGCAACATGAACACATATCTGTGCCTTCAACACATGGAATTCGAAATTAACTTGCCCGACTTCGCCCTAAAGTCGCTCCAACGCTTCCGTCTTTCCCTGCAGCTAAAGCACCAAATGATTAGTCCCCAAAAATAGGAAAGGAAGCATATACTCCTTCAGGGTAAGGGTTACCTGACGCTTGAGATTGCCTTCATAGTTCCGGCTCCGATACATCTCCGTTCGAAGATGTATCAACTCTTTCTCCTTATTATTGCAAAGAATATTGAGAGACTTTTCCTTATTCAAAGTTTCCCGCAACCTGGTCTCACAGTGAAGCAGCTCAAACTTGAGTTTGTCATAGACCTACGGGATAGAAACTTCAGTTCAAAGAATGAAGATTCATAGTTGAAAAGCCAGCTAGGCTGATCAAAACTCACCTCGAAACAGAGCTACTGAGCCTCATCAAAGTTGAACATACATCTATTGGCTTGTCCCCATCGGCCCCAGTTGAAATCGCTCTCGATAGGAGCGCCCACTCGAAACCCCACTTGGTTCGGGGGGGCCCTAGTCCCGAGCGTCCCTCGAAGTACCTTCGAGGGCAGAAGCAGATGATGGTGGAGGACTCTTGCTCTTTCTCTC
>ML350544.1:0-36372 GCA_005239505.1 Nicotiana paniculata | reverse complement strand
ATTAAACATACAATTAATGTTGTTTTAATATACAGTTGATGACATGGACGCGCCCATACATCCTGGCCCTTGGTCGTTTGATCTATTAGTCCTACAGGGCCAGCATAGATCGGATCTTATATGGGACGGACAATTACTGACGCAGACTTTCCGCACTAGGAGAGTGGATGACTTGTGGGACTTTTTGAGGGATAGAGTTCTACATCCCCGTGTAATCCAGTACCTGGAGGAGTTGGGATTTTAGAGGACTATAGAGATCGGCCAGATACAACTCGACTGGTCTTTGATCACGGCGTTGATTGAGCGGTGGCGACCGGAGACACACACTTTCCACCTGCCCATCGGCGAGGCCACCATCACGCTGCAAGACGCTGAGGTTTTATATGGCCTGCCCGCTGATGGGTTGCCCGTTTTACTGCCTATGACCATGAGATATTATTCGCGGGCGGATTATTGGGATATGTTGCACAGGCTCACGGGTTTCATGCCACAGGACAAGACCGTATTATCTGGGGTCAGTCGTATGCAGTTGACCCCTATTAGAGAGTACCTGGAGCAGATCCACGAAACTATTATCGCCGTGTNAGCTGGGGTGGTGCTGTCTTTGCATACTTGTACATGCAGATGTGTCGGGCTTGCATGGGCACACAGAGAGACGTTTGTGGCTTTCTGCCGCTTCTACAGGTGACAACATATTCAAATAATATGTTCATTAGTTACAACTCTACCTAGTTAGAATTAATCTTATACCGTACGTCAACTTTGTATGTTAGGTTTGGACCTGGGAGCGATTTCTGCAGTTTCAGTCACCTTTACCACATCTACATGTTACTATAGCACCTCCATTTCTCCCTCTAGCCAGGAGGTGGGTTCTCCGCCGTACACTTGCACGAAAGTATGATGCCCATCATAATCTCCCCCTCTGCAGGGATGTGTTGGATCTGCTGGAGGGCACATAGGTGAATATATACCTAAACTTAACTGGTATAGATTAACTTAGTGTTGCGCATACTCACGGTTTGTGTTCTTATTTGATAGTTCATCTGGACGCCATACAACGAGGAGTTGATCGGTACCCTTCCAGCTTATTGATCATCCCTCTGTCCCGCTCATATGCCTTGATATTGTCGAGCATCATGCCTTCGAGCGGGTGCTTTGTCAGTTTGGCCTACCGCAGTCTATACCGAGGCAGCTCGTCTGGCATGCTTTACATTATCAGAGGGATGATCGGTCCGGGGAGGATGACATATTTATGGCATGGCTTAATGCGCATATGGGTATTTGGGACAGGCGAGATGAGTTGACCCCACCTACGCAGATGAAGGAGGTGCCTATTCAGGATTATATGGCATGGTACCGCCTTGTTACCCGACTTTTTATCGGGAACCCCATTCATTCGACACACGGTCGGTACGTCCCATACGTCGGGAGACACAAGGCCCTGGTATGTTTTCTGTTATTATTAATTATATACCTGTAATTTAGTGCCACATATGTAGTTTATATTTTTTACTTTGTGCAGGCGATTGGATTGCACACCGTCTATCAGATGGGACTGCAGATGCAGAGTCATGCCCACGATCATGTGGCCATGCAGGATTATAGTCATCAATTCATGGAGGTGGCTGCCCTGACACTGCATCGAGCCCGATTGGATCAGCGTTTGGCACACGAGCCTGATTATGTGGACCCAACGCAGTATGAGCGAGGTCGTGGTGTCTCACGAGCTGGTGGTGCCCGACGAGGCCAGGGTGTCGGACGACGTGGGTGTGGGCGTAGGCGGATAGGAGGTGGTCCCTAGCAAGGGGGCGTTGAGTCTCATGCTGATGATGTTGTTGCTGCTATGGCAGGTGGCATGCATGAGACGGACACGCCGATGCATCTCACTCCAGTGATATCACAGGTGACCCCGTCGGGTCAATTATTGATCACGGGCACGGATATTCTAGGAGTGGATTGGGGTAGATACTTCCCAGGACCGTCTACCATTTATGAGGATCGACCGAGCCGAGATTTGCATAGTGGGCGCCGACTGAGTTATGGCTCCTCATCACATGCGCAAGTATGAGTTTATTAGTATTGAATTTGAATTTGTTTTAACTGCAACTTATTTATTTTCTTTAACTTTATTTATTTCATTTTTAAGGCTTCATGGGATGCTGACGTGGCTGCGACATATGTTTACCTTCAGGAGCTAGCCGAGATCATGGTAAGACAATTTAAATTGTTATGTACTTTTCTATACTGAGCTTTCTATTCTTATGTAGCCTTCTACTGGACCGACGACCTCTTATATCGATCCTGACAGCACCACTGATACATTTCATCTGACGCCGCATCCGGCTATAAGGAGATGACTTGATGATGATGATCCCGATAGCGTACCCGGGCGGGATGGGATGCGCCTCAGGCCAGCGGCTGCGTTGAGACACACCGGATGCGGGACACATTGATTCGGACTTCCTTCTTTTTTTTGTATTTGGTGTAATAATATTTTTGTTTACATTAACAACAATATTTATATAATATGCCCATTACATTTTTAGTTCCCCTTTCATTAGATAGTTTCATATAACAACACCAACACTAAAACTTAACTTCCAGTACAATTAAAATAAAGTTCAGTATAACAAACAAGGAAGACATTACTACAGCACAAACACAAGTACAATCACAAACATAGCAGGCCAACATAATAAAAATACATGATATGGGAAAAATACACTAAACACATACATGTCAATGTTTAGCCCCGACCGCCCTTTATTCTCCGCTCCAACCACTTAAATTGTTCTTCCAGTTTTTCTTTTTCTTCTTCTACCTCTTTCAGTTTCGTCTTCACCTCCGCAAGTTCCCATTTATATTGTTTTTTACGTTCCTTTTGGGCTTCACAATTCCATTGGAATTTTATTTTTTCTTCTTCTACCTCCTTCGGTTTCGCCTTCAACTCTGCAATCTCTCTTTTACTTCCATTTTCATTTTCCAATTGTCTTAAACACAAATTATAAAGATGCTGCAAAGATTCTTTGTAGCATTCCTGATAACATGGTTCATCAACCCATTCCTCAAAATCGCAAATAGGTTCGTCGGGAACCTTGTAAAACTGGTTCACACAGTGCCAGTAGCGGCGTCCAACTTCGTCGTCCCAACAAGATTGCATCATGCATCTTTTTCCACACTTGCACCTTGGTGTGCGAAGAGTTTGAGACATTTGTACGTTAAAAACCTTACTTTTAATGAAATATTTGTTATTAGTAATTTTTGTGCACACAAAATAACTAGAATGAACTCGTTATTTATAGGCGAGACAACACACATAACGTAATGTTTAACCGCACTAAATGCACACATAACGTACTATTTAATCGTGCTATATTTTGTGTGTTAATATCATGATGTGTACAAGACAAGACAACTTTATGTCAGTTGGTCAGCTTTTTCAGTTCGACAACACAACACACATAATGTACTATTTAACCGCGCTAAATGCACACATAACGTACTATTTAATCGCGCTATATTTTGCGTGTTAAATATCATGATGTGTACAAAACAAGACAACTTTATGTCAGCTGGTCAGCCTTTTCAGTTTGACAAGACAACACACATAATTAACGTAGAATTTAACCGCGCTAAATGCACATATAATTTTATTAAATTATCATTTAAAAAACTAAAATAGAAAAGTTCAAATCATAATTAACAAACATAAATTTATTTAATAAATCTCACAACATAAACAAACACAACTAATTATTACAACATAAACTCATGGATAGTTAGTCACACTAGAAAAACATCCACCACGAGCTTGATTAGTATTGCCACCCAAACCACCTGAAGGACATTTTCGACGGCCGTGTCCTGTTTGCGAGCATATACCACATTTGTGCGCATAAACGATATCACTAACATCTATTTGGTTTCGTTTACGTGTTCTCTTCTGCACCTGTATTCAACGCAAATAGGACTTGTTGCACACCATTTTAAATGATTCCGGCGGCCAATAATGCTCAGCACCCACTGGCTGTAACTGCCCACTATATGTGTTTAGATACTTGGAAACACTATATTGTTGATCAACATAGTTGGTCTCCCCAAAACCAATACGTTAAAAACACTTGATGGCATGTGAGCAATGCATGTGGTAGATGGACCATTTCCCACAAGAGCATAACCTTGATGATTCATTTACAGTATGCACATTATTCCCCCGAGTTTGATGGGTAGCGGTGCGAACTTCAAAAACATTTATTTCGTTATCATACTGCAAAAATAAATGTCAATGTGCTCGCCGTCTGTATTTCTCAAATCTCTTCATCGGCACTGGCATAAATTCAACACCCCTTTCCATCAATGCCGTTGCAGCTGCAGACCGTTCAACAAACCTCTCCGCCATCGGCTTGAACGACATCTGCACCATGGCTGTGACAGGCAATCCTCTTGCCGACTTCAATAACCCGTTGAAAGACTCTGACACATTTGTAGTCAGAATTCCCCATAGTCTGCCACCATCCACTTTTCAGGGTGATGTCACATTAACCAACAATAGGCTGCCTCGTCTTCTTTCCTGATAGATTCCATGTGCCTCTGTAATTTATGTTGTTGGTGGTCTGTTGCTGCCATCCACATAAAATCATGTAGATCCTTTTTGGGATATGCCTTCTGGAAATTGGCCTTAAAGTGCCTCACACAGTAACAGTGGTATGCATAAGGTTCTTGCCATGCAGGAAAGTTCTCCACAGAACTTAAGATACAACTGTGCCGATCAGATATTAGACAAATACCGGAACGCTGTTTGACAACGTGCTCTTTCAAGTGGTTCAAAAACAGCGTCCACGTATCTGTGCTTTCATTAGCACAAACAACAAAAGCTATAGGAAATATCTGTCCATTAGCATATACTGTCATGGCTATCAATAGCTTGATATCGTACTTTCCAAATACATGAGTGTCGTCTATGGATATTATGGGTCGGCAATGCGAAGATCCATCAATTGCTGGTTTAAACGCCCAGAACACGTAATTGAATATATATTCTGGTTTTCCCGGACTCCGCTCAAGCTTCCATTCAACAACCGTCCCGGGGTTAAAGTGCTGCAGTGTGGCCATGTACTTTGGCAAAGATGCAAATGACTTATCCCAGTTACCGAAAACAATTTCAAACGCTCGTTTGTGCCCGAGAAATGTCTTTCTTTTGGTAATGGTATGTCCATATTCTTGGTGCACTGATGTAATGCACTCTTTGATTTTATACCTTATGGACGCTTCGAGGTGCGGATAAGTACAAGAGAAATCAAGTCAATATCCAAGTTGAAGTGATTCCTGTTGAATGTGTCCATTTCGCATGTGTGGGTGGGAATGTATTTACCTACTTTCCACAGACCTGTCTTCTTCTTGGTCGCACGCAACATCCAATGACATGGCCAAAACCACCTGCGGCAAACCACTTTGTATACCAACGGACTTGACTCCCATACCTGAATATCACGACACTCTTTTACATTGTGCATTTTACAAGCACTGCTTACGCGCGCTTTATCAGGAAAAATCATGCCCTTTGCAAGCACTGTTGGTCTAGACTCATCCCACATTGCTGTCCGAATTTCATCAAAATCCCTTGTGAGAGCTTCCACATCTGGCATGCTTGGCAAGTTATTAATGTAAGGAATATATCTTGAATGAAACGACACTTCGGACTCGTACACTCTTCGTCTAGGGGGGGAGGGGTTGGAGAATACTCTCTCTTCAAATCAGGTCCTTCCTCCTCATCACCATCCTCACGAGGAAAGGGTGTCTCGTCTCCGGATTCATCGGCATTGTTGTCATAATCACTGTTCTCTTCCTCACTCTGTCTATCTGCCAGATCCCGATTTAATACGTCATTTTCGGGCAATTGAGTGAGTACGGGTGGTTTAACTTGCTTGTTTTCACTGCACAACCAATAAAAATATAAGCTACTGAAANAATTGAGTGAGTACGAGTGGTTCAACTTGCTCGTTTTCACTGCACAACCAACAAAAATATAAGCTACTGAAATTAATAAATACTTTCCATATAGCTATATCACTTCACTTACAAGTTGTAATGTGATGAAATTCCATGATGGATGTTTTCAATTAGGTGATGACTACCAGATGGACCACTTGTAAAATTCATATCCGACCGGTACCCCCTGTTAAATATATGAGCGTTAATACAAATTCAATACACCAAAAATGTACATAATTAACACAAATGAAAATTGAAGTTTACCACTCGTCTTGTGAATTATGGAAAGCAGGATAGAAATTATTTTCTCGCTGCTCATTCGCCGGCGGTGATAAGTTTCAATCAAGGAAAACTCTTTCATCCGGAACCTGTCCGGCAAAAACTGCTCCAGAATAACCACCTGATGACTGGGGGTTATCCCTACTACGCGCAACCTCGTTTTTGGGAACGTCTTCGACCTTGACGTACATCTCCAACATTGTGATTACAAGAAATTCTCGGCATTCATCCCGAGTCCTCAGAAAATCACTCAAAGTTTCATCATCGTCGATGTTAAATTCCGAGTAAAAAGCAACCCTTTGCGGAGTAACGGAATACGGATATCTTCCGGTTACTTTAAGAATCACTGAACATTTCCTCACACTCATTTTTTTGCATAACAACGATATTAATTTATCGTACTCCATTGTAAGTGGCAATTTAACATGACACTGTGCAGGTAAACTGTACCCCCACAGAGTTATTCTCCATCACAACCTCACCCTCCCAATAGAATGAAACTCTTATTTTACGCTCTTCAGACATAATAAAAAAAATGTTGGAGAATTTAACAGCAAGAAACGTTTGAACGAGACTTAAAAAAAATTTGAATGATTTTTCTTACAATCTTAACCTCTTTATATAGGAAATGGCTAGTCGGATTTTTTTTTATTTTTTATGTATGGGCGCTATACGCTTTTGAATTATTGTATCCAGAAAAAAAATGAAATTAATAAAAAAACGGGTATAGCGTCCAGTTTTTGGGCGCTATACCTGACACATTCAGCTTTTGCAGTATAGAGCCCAAAAACTGGACGCTATACATTAACGGCAGAGTTACCGTTAATGTATAGCGCCCAGTTTTTGGGTGTTATACATACTTTGGTTGTCTTTTTTTCCCACTTATTTTTGTTCTTTGTGTCAAAAAGAACATTATTTTGGTTCCAGACTCTCTTTCATGATAAATTATCGTAATATAATAGAATAATTTTTATTATATATTAATTTTATTTTTATTTTTTTTAACTGAAAAATATGATCAGTAAGGCTTTGTATAACAACAACGTGTTTCGATTCTCGTTAAAAAAATAATTTATGAGTTTCATTTTCATAAAATTGTATATTATCAAATCATTTTTTAAATAAATATAAATAATAGGAGTAGCTCACAATAAATTAAATTCCTAACATAAAATTTAGAAAAATAAGCTAATACAATAAGTAAAAATATATTGTTAGATTAGTTAGTGTTTGATGGGAGTAATTGAGAAGAGGTTGTTTTGTCCCTCGTTGGAAAAAGAAAGAAAGGAAGAGGTGTTTAAAAGCACTTCCTTGTCTTATATAGTTTGAATATTTTTTAGGGTGTTTTGGAGGGAAGTTGAAATTTGGTTATATTATTAATAGTCAAGATTGGGCACTTGGGCAATTGGGCTTTGGGCCAATTAAGTAGCCCGGAATTAATATTTTAGTCACTATTATTTAATTAATTAAAACGTTTTTGCCTTTTAATTTCAGAAAACGTTTTTAATTAATTTCTTTTAAATTCAAAAGAAGGTGACTATTGGTTTTAAAAGGTGCCTATTATGAAGATATGAGTTTGTTGATTCCAACAGACTCCTAGAGGTATTATAAATACCTATTTCTTCTCCAAAACGAAATTATCTGAAAATTCCATTTCTTTCTTTTCTGCTTATTTTCTACAACTCACAAATATTCTGTTCGTGTGGGAAATTCGAGTTAATTGCTGAAACTCGAATTTCGGAGGCTTTGTAAAATCCTGAAAGAATTCTGCTATTATCCCTACAGCAATTAGTGGGAAGCTTAAATTCCTTAAGGACAGTGAATACACTATCGAAGCCAGATTATTTCATCTTAATTTTTTTAAATCTAACATATATTAGTAAGGTAAAAACTTTTGTATGGTATGTGTGATTGAAATCTCCTTATTATAGACCCCTACCACCACCAGGTACATAAATAAATAATTTATTACCAAAAATATCTCCGATGTATATGCATTTTTAGTTTATGCCAAAAATATCCTTATTATCGTATTTTCTCCATATTCGTTAAACAATTTTTTTTTAAGAAACGTTTATGCAAAAGAAAAAACCTTTATGAGTAATTGCAGTTTTCCTATTTATGAGTCACTTTGCTATCGAAATCTTTTAAACCTTTTCTAAAAATTTCTACAAAAATACGTTCTTGTTTATTTGCAAAAGGGTCGTTATCTTCAAATATTGAAAAGCTTACCTCAAGATTGGAGCGCTAATGGACACGGGGAGGGAGCAGGTGAAGCGTGTCACTCGTAGTGGGAAGAAAAATGCCACTACTTTACCTCTTTGTTATGTTATATGAAATCTAATTTTTTAAAAATAATAGTAAACGAGAACACTGACTAATGGAGAATTCTCAAACACGACCTTAGATATAATAAGGCTTTATATCTAGTAAACTAAAACTAACATTAAATTAAAATGAACGAAAAAGAAAAACGGGAAAGCTCAGATGCGCAAGTTTTCGTCCATAGGACAAGCGCGGAGACCCAAATCACCACATTGAGCGCAGATATATCATCATAGCTAACCCATTGGAATGCACCAGCGGGGAACCGAACCAAGGTGTGTACATGGTAGGCAGGGTACTATTCTACTACTAGACCACCGATGCTTGTTGCTTCTAACCTATCATCATTTTTATTTATTTTGTTGGAACTTTAAGCAGCTCAATTCCTACCCTCACTAGTCCAGGACAATCCTTTTATCCCAAGTATCTCACTTCTACTCAATCCTGGATAGAGGTTTTTGATCTCATTCGTATTCTAAGAAATTTTAAAAGATTCTTTCATATTATAAAAAAAGGCAGTCCAGTGCACTAAGTTCTCGCTATGCGCGAAGTTCAGGGAAGGGTCGGATCAAAAGGGTCTATTGTATGCAACCTTACTATGTATTTTTGCAAGTGGTTGTTTCTTCGGCTCGAACTCGTGACCTCTTAATCACATGACAACAACTTTACGAGTTACGCCTAGGCTCCCCTTCATTCTTTCATATTACTATGGTACCAGCTACTTTTAAATACTTATTGAATAATTTGAATTATTAAATTTTATGAATAATATAAAATTTTCTTATGTAGTTTGTAAGTATGTAAAGTTATATTTTAAAAAGATTGATATATCACATCCAAAACTATATAGATTATTAATATATTTTTAGAAAATATATAATTTACCCATCAACTTTGTAGCTAAATTCATGTTACACACATTTCTTTCATGGGAAACCCTTTACACACTCAACCTTTCAAAAGTGTGTTTTTGCAGTCTTATGTATGTAATAATATTCCTGTAGTGAGAGTCATTGTAGTGTACCATTTGAGTTAGTTCACTCTGATGTACGGGGACTTGCCCCTACTCTTTCTTTATCGGGTTATAATAATTTTGTCACTTTTTTTTATTCTTTCTCTCGTCTTACCACTGTTTATCAACAAATATCTAAGGACGAGGTTAGTTTTATCCTTTCTTTGTATCAAAGGACTGTTAAAACTCCATACAATGCTTCTATAAAAAGACTTGGGTCAGATTATGGTGTGAAGAAATAAAGAGATCCTTCTATATCGAAATTTCAGTTGAAAAAATAATAGAAAATTTCCTGGATCACTCGTGGATAAGAACAAACAGAGCGTCTACTTTTCCCTTTAAGCATTAGGCTGAAGTCAATCTCATAACGAAAGATTGTCTGAGGTGATGTAACGACCCGGTTCGTCGTTACGTAGAACCTGCATTATAATTGATGTTATTGACTTGTCATAGGTTGGTTATTCTGTTATTGATGTGTTAGAGTCGATAGGCTTGAAATCGAATGGTTGTAGTGAGAGTTCAATCATTTAGCCTTAAAAGATAGCCTTATAATGGGAAAAGTCAACTGAGAGTTGACTTATTGGGAAATGACCTCGGAATGCAAATTTTATGGCTCAGATAGCTTCGCTAGGTGATTTGGGACTTAGGAATGTGTTCAGAATATTTTTGTGATGTCCGGTGTAGAATTAGGCTTGAATTGGCGAAAGTTAGTTTTTGGCGATTTTCGGTTGGCAGTGGAAAATAGGCTATTGGGGTCGGAATGGAATTCCGAAAGTTGTAACAGGTTCGTAATGTCATTTTGGATATGTCTGCAGAATTTTAGGTCAATCAGTGTTGTTTTGGATAGTTTTGGCACCGTTGGTGGATTTTAGAAATTTCAAAGTTCTTAGGCTTGAATCCAGTGTAAATTTGGTGTTTTGATGTTAGTTTTGGTGTTTTGAGAGTGTAACTAAGTTTGAATGATGTTATGGGATATGTTGATAGGCTTGGTTGGGGTCTCGAGGGGCTCGGGATTGATTTCAGTTGGTTAACGGACATTTTTGGACTTAGAGTATTGCTGGTTTTTTTATTTTTGTGCAGCAGGGATCAGTGCATCGCGATCGCATGACAAGGGCTGCGATCGCGTAGAACACTCTGAGGGCCAAGCAAAATTGTGCATCGCGATCGCGTGAATCGGGGTGCGATCGCGTAGGTTTAGAAGAAGGTGAAGTGCGATCGCGTGGGCTGGGTCGCGATCACGTAGGGTCATAACAGGCGCGTGTGGGTGATGTCAATTGGTCTTCGCGATCGCGTGAGTCTGGTTGGGATCGAGTGGGGTTGAGCTGCTGTAAAGCGCGTTCGCGTGGCTTATGCCGCGACCGCAATGAGTAAAGTGGGGGCCAGGGAATTTTGTTCTTCGCGATCGCGTGAGGACTTATGCGATCGCAGTGAAGAAATCACTGGGCAGTATATAATTAAACCCTCCGCGACTTAAACTCTTTTTACACCATTTTTGTACGGACAGAGAGCTTTGGGGGCGATTTTTTAAAAGGGAAATCAGTGTTCTTCATAGAGGTAAGTATTTTGATCATTAAAACTCTTTTATGGGTGATTATGGACCATAATCTCAGCACTTAATTCATGAAAATCAGTAGAATAAGGTGGGTTTAGGGTTGAGATTTTGAGACTTTTAGGGATTGATTTGAGGGGTCAAACGAACTTCGATTTTAGCGTTCTTTATATGTACGGACTCGTGAGATGATGAAGAATAATTTTGTATAAAAATTTCTGAGTTTAGGGACGCGGGCCTGGGGGTCGGATTTGACCAATTTCGGGATTTTTGAGTATTTTTGATACATTTCGATTGGGATTAGTTCCTTAGCATATTATAATGATATACATCTGATTGTTGGTAGATTTGGAGCACTCGGAGGCCGAATTTAGATGCAAAGGCACTGCGGAGTAGTATATTAGCCGATTTTTGAGGTAAGTAACGCTTCCAAACTCGGAATTGAGGGTTCAAAACCCCAAACTAATTGATATTTGATGTTAATTAAGGTGACACACTTGCCAAGTGACGGGCATGCGGGCGTACACCGAATAATTGTATCCTGGCTCATCCCATGGCACTGTCTAATGGTTACCTCAGGTTGATATTTGTACTGTGAAGGTGGCATTTACCTTGAACGCAATAGAAATCATGCTAAGTATAAATGTTAAGGCTTCATGCCGATTTGTTCAGACCGGAATGGTCGATTATTGTTGTCTCTATTTATGATTATTGTTTTCATGTACTCAGTCCTGTTATAGTATATGTTCCATGCCTCAGTCTCGTAAGTTGCTAGTTTATTCTATATTATCATTGGTTTGGGCTGATTTTCCTATGTTAGAGCATTGTGAGTGAGACTGGAAGGTACTGACTGAGTGAGTCTTGAAGCCTGGTTTTGAGACAGTTATGAGGTCGGACTGCACACCGCAGCGACCCTAGAATCATGCCTTTGTTGGATTTATAGCGCTTGGGCTTATAGGAGCCCCTCCGGAGTCTTTGCACCCCTAGTAAGAGTACAAATATTGAGGGATGGATCTTCCCTGGACATGGATCTTGTCCGAGTATTATGTTCGGGAGATGGACCTTCTCAGTGGGGCTGGATCGGCTTTTTTCCTCAGTACTAGGTGACTGTGTCACTTGTGTTTAGGTAATATCCGGGATGGATTTCACTGAGTACACATCATTCTTGATTTCATGTGAATTCATGCTGATATGCAGGGCTACAGACATATATTGATGCATCTTGTTTATTTTCTGATATATTACTGTCTTGTCCAATTGTTATATATTGTTGTTCGAATTATCGAAGGTTTAGTCTATCACTACCTCTCAGACCGTAGTTTGGTTTCGTTACTACTGAGTTGGTATACTCACGTTACCCCCTGCACCTTGTGTGCATATCCAGGTACAACGAGATTCAACTGTGGTCAGTGAGTAGTAGCAGTTTTCATCAGAGTTGACGAGGTAGCAGCTAGCGACCGTGATCTCGTCTTCTCTTCCTTTTCTACCTGTCGTATTTATTTTCAGACTATGTTGGTCATTTCTTTTTGGTTGTATTAAGTACTAGTAGCTCATGACTGTGTGACACTGGATCAGGGATTTGTAGGATTTGGGTTTTGATTTTCATAAAATGGTTTCCAAATTCTGATTTATTATTATCCACAGACTTGTTAAGAAGGATATTTTATTAGTAATTGCATTTAGCTTAGATAAAATGGGTGGCTTGCCTGGTTCCACGATAGGCGCCATCACGACTCCGGAATTGGGTCGTGACAAGTTGGTATCAGAGCCCTAGGTTAAATGGACCTCACTAGTCATGCGCAGGTTTAGTAAAGTCTTGCGGATCAGTACAGAGACGTTTGTACTTATCTTCGAGAGGCTACAGAACCCTTAGGAAAGTCCCACATCTTTGAATTCTGTCGTGCGACTTTATTGAACTCTGAAAGTATAACTTATGTTATTTTCATTCTCTAATAGATGGTGAGGACTCGTGCTACCGATAGTGGTGACCAGACACTAGCAGGACCAGCCCGAGGTCGAGGCCGTGGCAGAGGGAGGGGTGGAGCCCGCACAGCAGCCGGGGCAGCACCTGTGGACCCTCTCATTGCCCAGGTTCAAGTCCCCGCAGCTGAGATTCCAGCGGGCCAGACTCAGGCACCAGCAGTGCCCATTGTGATTCCGGGTCTTCAGGAGACCCTAGCCCAGATTTTGACGGTATGTACCAGCTTGGCACATGTCGTCGCTATGTCCACTACTGCTACTACTTCTCAAGCCGGGGGAGGCATCCAGTCTCCAGCTGCCCCGACACCTGAGCAGGTCACCTAGGGACTTCAGACACCTGGGGCAGCCCCAGTACAGCAGATTGCTCCGGTACAGGATTATGTGGTCTCAGCTTTAGCTGATGATGAGCAGAGTAGGTTGGAGAGTTTCAGCAGACTCCAGCCTCCGACTTTTAGTGGTACAGAGGTCGAGGATGCCCAGGCCTTCTTGGACAAGTGTTAGAGGATACTACGTAACGCAGGATATTAGAGGCTAGTGGGGTTCCATTCACAACATTCCAGTTTTCAGGAGCTGCACTTGCTTGGTGGGAGGCCTATGAGAGGCGTAGACCCGCTGATGCAGCACCCCTTACATGGCACCAGTTCTCCATTCTCTTTCTAGAGAAGTATGTACCAAAGTCTCATAGAGAGGAGCTGCGCAGAGAGTTCGAGCAGTTGCGCCAGGGAGACATAACCGTGACGCAGTATGAGATGAGGTTCTCTGAGTTAGCCCGTCATACCATCTGGCTAGTTCCCACAGACAGAGAGAGGATTCAGAGATTTGTTGATGGTCTCACTTATCAGCTACGAATGTTTCTGATCAGGGAGAGGGTATCCGGTGCTTCTTTTGAGGAGGTAGTTGACATAGCCAGGGAGATTGAGTCAGTACGCTGCCAGGAGCGTGTTGAGAGAGAGGCCAAGAGGCCTCGAGGTTCTGGTAGTTATAACGGTGATCACTCAGGAGGTCAGTCTCAGCACAACAGAGGCAGACCATTCAGGCCTCCTCAGCCAGCTCGTCCAGTTTACAGTGGTGCTTCATCAGGACACGGTCCCCGTAGCTCTCATCCGGGTCATTCCTCATTTAGTGCACTTCCAGCCCAGAGCTCATCCCGGCCACCATCAGTTCAGGGTTCCTCAGCACATTGTTCTTCTAGAAGCTACTCTGGTTCCAGGGGTTCCCTTCAGTCCCCACCGTCATTTACTGAGATGGGTTGCTTCGAGTGTGGGGATCCGGGTCACATCAAGAGGTATTGTCCACGCCTTTCTGGTAGTTCATTTCAGAACAGGAGCCAGCCTCCAGCTTCAACACCAATTTCTACACCACCCACTCAGGCAGCCAGGGTTGGAGGTCAGTTAGTCATAGGCCGCTCCAGAGGGGGAGGTCGGTCAGGTGGAGGACAGGCCCATTTCTATGCACTTCCAGGCAGACCAGATGCCATAGCTTCAGATGCAGTGATTACAGGCATTATCTCAGTCTGTCACCGGGATGCTGCAATATTATTTTATCCTGGTTCTACGTATTCATATGTTTCTTCATACTTTGCACATTTCTTGGATACGCCCCGTGAGTCTTTGTTTTCAGTTGTTCATGTGTCAACTCCGGTGGGGGATACTATTATGGTAAACCGGGTGTACCGGTCTTGTATTATATCTATTGGGGTTCGGGATACCTGGGCATATCTATTATTTCTTAGCATGGTTGACTTCTATGTGGTTTTGGGCATGGATTGGCTATCTCCATGCCATGCGGTTCTTAACTGTCACGCCAAGACCGTGACCTTAGCTATGCCCGGATTACCGAGGATTGAGTGGAGAGGTTCAGTAGAGTATGTGCCTAGCAGGGTGATTTCCTTTCTGAAGGCTCAGCGTATGATTGGGAAGGGGTGTGACTCTTATCTGGCCTTTGTGAGGGATGTTAGTAGTGAGACTCC
The DNA here is from genome assembly GCA_005239505.1 of Nicotiana paniculata. Taxonomy (NCBI): domain Eukaryota; kingdom Viridiplantae; phylum Streptophyta; class Magnoliopsida; order Solanales; family Solanaceae; genus Nicotiana; species Nicotiana paniculata. The sequence goes on along the minus strand of ML350544.1, from coordinate 21,267 downwards.
TTCCATTGATTCTGTTCTTGTGGTCCGTGAGTTCCCGGACGTCTTCCCAGTAGACCTGCCAGGCATGCCACCTGACAGGAACATTGATTTTGGTATTGACTTATTGCCAGATACCCAGCCTATCCCTATTCCCCCTTACCGCATGGCCCCAACAGAGTTGAAAGAATTGAAGGAACAACTTCAGGAACTCCTAGATAAGGGGTTCATTCGGCCTAGTGTGTCGCCTTGGGGTGCACCAATGTTGTTCGTAAAGAAGAAGGATGGATCCATGCGTATGTGCATTGACTATAGGCAGCTGAACAAGGTTACGGTGAAGAACCGGTATCCTTTTCCCCGTATTGATGACTTGTTTGATTAGCTTCAGGGAGCTAGGGTGTTCTCCAAGATCGACTTGAGGTCTGGGTACCATCAGCTAAAGATTCGGGATTCTGATATTCCAAAGACTGCTTTCAGGACCAGATATGGCCATTATGAGTTTCTGGTTATGTCTTTTGGGCTGACCAATGCCCCAGCCGCGTTCATGCATTTGATGAACAACGTGTTTCAGTCTTACCTTGATTCATTTGTTATTGTGTTCATTAATGACATCCTGGTGTACTCTCGTAGCCAGGAAGAGCACGCTCAGTATTTGAGGGTTGTGTTGCAGAGATTGAGGAAGGAGAATATTTATGCAAAGTTCTCCAAATGTGAGTTTTGGCTTGGTTCGGTAGCTTTCTTGGGTCACGTGGTGTCTAGTGAGGGTATTCAGGTTGACACGAAGAAGATAGAGGCGGTGCAGAGTTGGCCCAGACCGTCCTCAACTACAGAGATTAGGAGTTTCCTGGGTTTGGCGGGTTATTACCGTTGCTTTGTGGAGGGATTTTATTCTATTGCTTCACATTTGACCAGATTGACCCAGAAGGGTGCTCCATTCAGATGGTCCGATGAGTGCGAGGAGAGCTTTCAGAAGCTCAAGTCAGCATTGACTACAGCTCCAGTATTGGTATTGCCTACGGGGTCGGGTTCTTACACAGTCTATTGTGATGCTTCTAGAGTTGGATTGGGAGCGATTTTGATGTAGGACAGTAGGGTGATTGCCAACGCGTCCAGACAGTTGAAGGTGCACGAGAAGAATTATCCAGTGCACGATCTTGAGTTAGCTACCATTGTTCACGCCTTAAAGATTTGGCGGCATTACTTGTATGGGGTACAGTGTGAGATTTTCGCTGATCATCGTAGCTTGTAGTATCTTCGAAGGCAGAAGGACTTGAATTTGCATCAGAGGAGATGGTTAGAGCTTCTTAAGGACTATGACTTAACTATTTTGTATTACCCGGGGAAGGCCAATGTAGTGACCGATGCCTTGAGTCGCAGAGCCGAGAGTTAGGGGAGCCTAGCTTACCTTTCAGCAGCAGAGCGACCGTTAGCACTTGATGTTCAGGATTTAGCGGGACAGTTTGTGAGATTGGATTTGTCAAACCCTCCGTGGGTGGTAGCTAGCATGGCTTCCCGGTCTTCTTTATTTGATCAGATTAAGGCACAACAATATTTTGACCGCCACTTGTTAGTTCTTCATGATAGAGTTCATTGGGGTGTTGCCCGGGATGTGACTATTGGTGATGACGGAGTTATGAGGATGCAGGGCCGTATTTGTGTGCCCAATGTGGATGGTATTCGAGAGTTGATATTAGCAGAGGCTCACAGTTCGCGGTATTCTATTCATCAGGGTGCTGCGAAGATGTACCAGGATCTGAGACAGCAGTATTGGTGGAGGTGGATGAAGAGAGATATTGTTGAGTATGAAGCACGGTGTCTCAACTTCCAACAGGTCAAGTATGAGCATCAGAGACCAGGTGGATTACTTCAGAGGTTAGATATTCCGGAGTGGAAGTGGGAGCGGATTACCATGGACTTTGTAGTTGGGCTTCCACGAACTTCAAAGGGTTTTAATGCTATTTGGGTCATTGTAGATAGATTGACCAAGTTCGCGCACTTCATTCATGTCAGCACTTCTTATACTTCAAAGCGGTTAGCTGGTATTTACATTAAGGAGATTGTCCGATTGCATGGAGTTCCTGTTTCTATTATTTCTGACAGAGGTACTTAGTTCACGTCTCAGTTTTGGAGGGTCGTGCAGAGGGGCATGGGTACTAATGTAGAGTTGAGCACTGCATTTCACCCGCATACCGACGGGCAGTCAGAACGGATTATTCAGATTTTGGAGGACATGTTACGTACTTGTGTGATTGATTTTGGTGGTTCATGGGATCAGTTCCTGCCACTAGCGGAGTTTGCATATAATAACAACTACCAGTCCAGTATTCAGATGGCCCCGTATGAGGCTTTATATGGTAGGAGGTGTCGATCTCCGGTGGGTTGGTTCGAGACCAGTGAGGCTAAATTATTGGGCACAAATTTGATACAAGATGCGTTGGAGAAGGTGAAGTTGATTCAGACAGAAGAGCTATGCGGACCGGAAGGTTCGGGATGTGTCTTTTATGGAAGGGGATAAGGTACTGCTGAAGGTATCACCCATGAAAGGTGTTATGGGTTCGGAAAGAGAGGAAATCTAAGTCCGCGATTTATTGGTCCTTTCGAGGTGCTTCAGAAGGTTGGAGAGGTGGCTTATAGACTTGCCTTTCCACCCAGTCTATCGAGTGTTCATCCAGTATTTCATGTGTCGATGCTCAGAAAATATGTTGGTGACCCGTCTCATGTGTTAGACTTCAACACAGTTCATCTCGAGGATGATATGTCTTATGAGGTGGAGCCAGTGGCTATTTTGGCTCGCGAGGTCAGAAAGTTGAGGTCAAAGGAGATAGCTTCAGTGAAGGTGCAGTGAAGAGGTCATCTAGTGGAGGAGGCTACATGGGAGACCGAGCGGGAGATGCGGAGCAGATATCCTCACTTGTTTGAGACTCCAGGTATGTTTCTAGACCCGTTCGAGGACGAACGTTTGTTTAAGAGGGGGAGAATGTAACAACCCGGTCCGTCGTTACGTAGAACCTGCATTATAATTGCTGTTATTGACTTATCATAGGTTGGATATTCTGTTATTGATGTGTTAGAGTTGATAGGCTTGAAATCGATTGGTTGTAGTGAGAGTTCAGTCATTTAGCCTTTAAAGATAGCCTTATAATGAGAAAAGTCAACTGAGAGTTGACTTATTGGGAGACGACCTCGGAATGCAAATTTTATGGCTCGGATAGCTTCGTTAGGTGATTTGGGACTTAGGAGTGTGTTCAGAATATTTTTGTGATGTCCGGTGTAGAATTAGGTTTGAATTGGTGAAAGTTAGTTTTTGGCGATTTCCGGTTGGTAGTGGAAAATAGGCTATCGGGGTCGGAATGGAATTCTGACAGTTGGAAAAGGTTCGTAATGTCATTTTGGATATGTCTGCAAAATGTCAGGTCAATCGGAGTTGTTTTGGATAGTTTTGGCATCGTTGGTGGATTTTAGGAATTTCAAAGTTCTTAGGCTTGAATCCGATGTAAATTTGGTGTTTTGATGTTAGTTTTGGTGTTTTGAGAGTGCAATTAAGTTTGAATGATGTTATGGGATATGTTGGTAGGCTTGGTTGGGGTCCTGAGGGGCTCGGTATTGATTTCGGTTGGTTAACATGCATTTTTGGACTTAGAGAATTGCTGGTTTTCTGATTTTTGTGCAGTAGGGATCTGTGCATCGCGATCGCATGGCAAGGGATGCGATCGCGTAGAACACTCTGAGGGCCAGGAAATTATGCATCGAGATTGCGTGAATCGGGGTGCGATCGCATAGGTTTGGAAGAAGGTGAAGTGCGATCGCATGGGCTAGGTCGCGATCGCGTAGGGTCATGACAGGCGCGTGGGGGTGAGGTCAATTGGTCTTCGCGATCGCGTGAGTTTGGTTGCGATCGCGTGGGGTTGAGCTGCTGTGAAGCGCGGTCGCATGGTTTATGCCGCGACCGTAATGAGTAAAGTGAGGGCCAGGGGATTTTGTTCTTCGCGATCGCGTGAGGACTTCCGCGATCGCAGTGAAAAAATCATTGGGCAGTATATAATTAAACCCTCTGCGACTTAAACCCTTTTTACACCATTTTTATACGGACAGAGAGCTTTGGGGGCGTTTATTGAAGAGGGAAATCAATGTTCTTCATAGAGGTAAGTATTTTGATCATTAAAACTCGTTTATGGGTGATTATAGACCATAATCTCAACACTTAATTAATGAAAATCAGTAGAATAAAGTGGGTTTAGGGCTTGAGATTTTGAGACCTTTAGGGATTGATTTGAGGGGTCAAACGAACTCCGATTTTAACGTTCTTTATATGTACGGACTCGTGAGATGATGAAGAAAAGTTTTGTATAAAAATTTCTGAGTTTCGAGACGCGGTCACGGGGGTCAGGTTTGACCAATTTCGGAATTTTTGAGTATTTTTGATACATTTCGATTGGGATTAGTTCCTTAGCGTATTATAATGATATACATCAGATTGTTGGTAGATTTGGAGCACTCGGAGGCTGAATTTAGAGGCAAGGGAACTGCGGAGTAGTATATTAGTCGGTTTTGAGGTAAGTAACGCTTCCAAACTCGGAATTGAGGGTTCGAAACCCCAAACTAATTGATATTTGATGTTAATTAAGGTGACGCACTTGCCAAGTGACGGGCATGCGGGCGTACACCAAATAATTGTAGCCTGGCTCATCCCATGACACTGTCTAATGGTTACCTCAGGTTGATATTTGTACTGCGAATGAGGCATTTACCTTGAACGCAATAGAAATCATGTTAAGTATAAATGTTAAGGCTTCACGCCGATATGTTCAGACCAGAACGGTCGATTATTGCTGTCTCTATTTATGATTATTGTTTTCATGTACTCAGTCCTGTTATAATATATGTTTCATGCCTCAGTATCGTAAGTTGCTAGTTTATTCTATATTATCATTGATTTGGGCTGATTTTCCTATGTTAGAGCATTGTGAGTGAGACTGGAAGGTACTGACTGAGTGAGGCTTGAAGCCTGGTTTTGAGACAGTTATGAGGTCGGACTGCACACCGCAACGACCCTGGAGTCTTGCCTTTGTTGGCTTGAGGGGTGGATCTTCCCTGGGCATGGATCTTGTCCGAGGGGCTGGATCGGCCTTTTTTCTCAGTACTAGGTGACTGTGTCACTTGTGTTTAGGTAATATCCGAGATGGATTTTCCCTGGGCCGGAAGGCTGTATTCTAGTATTGAGTGGACTACCTTCTGAGAGTTTGTTTTATTGAGTACATATCATTCTTGATTTCATGTGAATTCATGCTGATATGTAGGTCTACAAACATATATTGATGCATCTTGTTTATTTTCTGATATATTACTGTCTTGTCCAAGTTATATACTGTTGTTCGAATTATCGGAGGTTTAGTCCGTCACTACCCCTCAACCCTAGTTTGATTTCGTTACTATTGAGTTGGTGTACTCAAGTTACCCCCTGCACCTTGTGTGCAGATCCAGGTACAACGGGATTCAGCTCTGGTCAGTGAGTAGCAGTAGTTTTCATCAGAGTTGACGAGGTAGCAGCTAGCGACCGTGATCTCGTCCTCTCTTCCTTTTCTACCTGTCGTATTTATTTTCAGACTGTGTTGGTCATTTCTTTTTGGTTGTATTAAGTACTAGCAGCTCATGACTGTGTGATACTGGATCCGGGTTTTGTAGGATTTGGGTTTTGATTTTCATAAAATGGTTTCCAAATTCTGATTTATTATTATAATTATTATCCACAGACTTGTTAAGAGGGATATTTTATTGGTAATTGCATTTAGCTTAGATAAAATGGGTGGCTTGCCTGGTTCCACGATAGGCGCCATCACGACTCCGGAATTGGGTCGTGACAGGTGAATGGACGTTTTCTCAAATCTTCACGTTTTCTTTTCTTCAAAAGTCAGATAGGATTGTAGGCGCTCTAAGGTGACCGGCTTTGCAAGACCGTTTCGGTCTACACATGGCTAAGCTCTATGGGTCTGTCGCTTTCTATATCAACTATTTGACTAAGTGAAAATTGAAAGATCCGAATTAGACTTTCATTTCTCTTCTCTTATGAGATTTTGAGTTTGAAAGACAGGGCTCAAATGTAGTTCTTTCTTCTCTTACTTATCATTTCTAGAACAGAACACGAATGTGAGCTCAGAAGGAGATTCACTACCAAAATTTGTGTATGTACGATGTGGAAAATTCCCTTTTAAGTCTATGAATTGGAAGCAGGAAAAACTCTTCTTGAAAGCAAGTTCAATGGCTCTCTAGTGAGGGGAACAAATGGTATAACATAGTGGCCACGAAGACACTTTTTTTTTTCTCTTTCCGTTTTTGAGGTCTGATCTGAAAGCAAACACTAGACACATCACACATGCGATTGGCGACTTTTGGATCGAAGGAGAAGCTAGGGTTCAAAAGGATCAATGAAATTGCTAGTGGGAAGACACACTACTTTTGACCCGATATAAAAAAGCGCGTGAAGCCCGTTAAAAATCTCATTTTTTGTCTCCCCTCCCCATAGGAACGCCTCCCTCTCCCCCTATATTCTTCCTCACCACCCTCCCGCTCATTTTCTTCCCCAAATAGAATTTATGAAAGAACATATAAATTTTAGATCTAAAATTGAGCGAATTTTATTGGTTTATTGTCCAAACATTGTGAAACCTATTTATTTGTAATAGATTTAAAAGTTTTAACAATACTATTGAAGGTTTGGTGAAACAATCTTGAATCCACCATTGTTGGAGTATCGAAAAAATCTTGAAAAATCAATTGGGTCTTGTTGATTATTGGTCAATTTAGTCAGCTAGTTGTTTAGATAGTGTGGTTGAATTTTGGTGTTGTTGGAGACTTTCTCACAAACAACCATGGTGGTAGCAACAATGGTGCTTAAGATAGAAAATGGAAAGATGAAGAAGATGGGATTTAATTTTAATTTCTAATATTTTTTCCTTCTTAATATGACACGTGTCACGACTCTATTTTAGGGCCTGACTTTCACGTTATCTGAAAAATTGGTCAAGCGCAAAAGTGGTGTCTCTTAGACACACTTTTGAAAGGTTGAGTGTGCAAAAGGTTTCCCGTGAAAGAGAGGTGTGTAACAGAGATTTCGTTGCAAGGTTGATGGGTAAGTTATGTATTTTACCTATATTTTGTAATGGTAAGTACTCCTTCATCCATAATCAGAGTTCTTGAATTTGAGACCTGTATGCAGTTGTCTTTGTCAGAGAGCCCTTTAGCCTCCATTGTGGACTTCCCAAAGCGAATCTGACCTTTGTTAGGGAGCGTTGTACCCCCAATGTGTGACGTCCCATTACAAATCTGACATTTATTAGGGAGCGCTTTACCCCCAATATGTAACTTTTCAGCAGGAATCTAGATTCAGTCGAGTCTCAATGCGAGTACCGGATACTAAACACCGGATTGAAACCCCCAAAAAAAAAAAGGTTGGAGGGAAGTAACTTTACCCGTTAATTAGTTTAATGCTCCTTTTCATTTCGGAATCATTTGTTGTAGAGTCAAAAAAACTTCTCTTTCCACATGTTTATTAGTCAGTAAATTGAGCGAGTGGAAAATAGCAATATCAGGAAAATAATTGAGTTGTATGTAAGTTAGCCGGAACATCACAATTATAATCAAAGTCGGATCTAAAATTTTAATTATGTCACTTCAAGATTTCGGTTTTAAGCACTTAAACCCATCACCTTATTTGAAATTTGGTTTCATAGCTCAATTTTAATTAATTTTATACTGAAAATTTATGTCTACGAAAAAAATGATGTGCAGCGGCGGAGCCACATTGAAGCAAGGGGTGTCAAGCGACACCCATTCGCCGGAAAATTACACTATTTTGCTAGATAATTTTTTTTATATGTATATTTAGTATACGTTCACTCCCTTTGACTTTTCGATGTATTTAATTATTTATTTTTGACATCCCTTGATGCAAATTCTGCCACCACTAGTTATGGGTTCAATAGAACCCATAGTTGAACTGTTGGATCCGTCCTTGTTATAACAAAAGGTTACGACTCATTTATATGATATTTTTTGGTTCTCGAGATTCAAACTATGTGAACTTTAATTAATATTATAAAATATAATTTGTCATCGTAATGACGTAAACAGATTTACAACTTAGTAATCAGTATACTCTTTAAATATTCGAATTTTAAGGATGAAATATTAAGTTTATCTAATTTAATTTAGCTTTAAAATTAGTCAAATTAATTCTCAAAAACAGAAATGTAAATTGGGACAAAGGGAATACTGTCATGATAATTAAAAATTGATTTTCCAGAAATTTCTACGACCGGTATAAAAAAGCACAAAAACATAAACCGTCGTCGTTTTAATGAGAGCATCGTCAACTTGACGGAGAAGTCAAAATGGGTTCTCTTATTTATTTTTTTTCAGCCAAAACTCTTGATTTTCACCAAATATCGATAATTCTCTGGTGTTGGAACTGAATTTGTGACGATGTCGAAGGAGAACGAACCAGCAAAAACCTTATTGCCTTACCTTCAACGCGCTGATGAGTTGCAGAAGCACGAACCGCTTGTTGCCTATTACTGTACGTTTTTTTTGGCATTTTTAAACCCTAATTTCGTTAAAATCGTATCAAATTTTTTATGTGTTCTCTCTTATTTAATATGTATTTTATCTGAGTGTGTTCGCCTAGAGTTGAGCAGAATGATTATAGATAATTATAACAGGTACAAGGTGAAATAGTTGAAGTGCGAGCAAACTGGCCGAGACAGTATGATTATAAAAGAAAATGATTTTAAAGAAAATTTATATAGTTGATCTGACTATTTTGTGATTGATTGATTGGTTTATAGAAAAAATTGGTTATAGAGAATCCATAGCATGTACTACGTGGAATAATTGAGGTGGGAGCAAACTGACCCAAATAGAGAATGATTATAGAGAATTTATATAGTTGATCCAACTAGTTTATGATTGATTGATAGGTTCAAATTTCCCATCATCAAGTAGAATGATCATAGAGAATCCATAGCATGTACTACGTGGAATAACTGAGGTGCGAGCAAACTGGCCCAAATAGAGAATGATTATAGAGAATTTATATAGTTGATCCAACTAGTTTATGATTGATTCATAGGTTCAAATTGCCCATCATCAAGCAGAATGATTATAGAGAATTTATAGCATGTATACGTGGAATAATTGAGATGCGAGCAAACTGGCCCAGATAGCACTCGTCATACAAAAGAATGATTATAGAGAATTTATATAGTTGAGCCAACTAGTTTGTGATTGATTGATCGGTTCAAAGTTCAAACTGCCCAGGATCAAGCAGAATGGTTATAGAGAATTTAAAGAAGACACTTGGTGGAATAGTTGAGGTATGGACAAATTGTGCCAGACAACACAGTTACAATAAATAATAATAACAGAGAATTTTATATCATAGACCCAATGTGATTGATTGATTGGTTCAAATTGCCCAGATCAAGTGGAATGATTATAGAGAAATTAAAGCAGGTAATAGGTGTAATAGTTGAGGGGCGGGCAAACTGGGCAAGGACAACTTATAAAAAGAATGAATATAGAGAGAATTTATATAATTGAGCCAACTAGTTTGTGATTGATTGATTGGTTGGAAATTGTATGTTAAGAATGCAAAGTCTTTTCAAATAGCAGGTACTATTTAAAAATAAGAAGAAAACTATAGCAAGTGTTAGGTGAAATAGTTGAGGTGTGCAAACTGACTAGATAACATGGTTATGTGAAAATGATTACAGAGAATTTATATAGCTGAGCCGACTAGTTTGTGACCGAAATGTAGTTGATTGGTTGATTGATTGAATATATTTGTTGGTTCAAAGTTGTATGCTAAGGACTATCTATGCAAATATTATGCAGGTCGATTATACGCGATGGAACGAGGAATGAAGATTCCTCAAAGTGATCGTACTAAGACCACCGGTGCCCTCCTTGTGTCCCTTATGAAACAGCTTGAAAAGGTTCCTTTTTTTTTTTAACAAAAAAATTTAAATTTTCTCTTTGCATTTTTTTTTTGGGCCATAGAACAAACTATTTACCAATATTGGAATGAAATAGGTTCAAATAAAGCATGATGGACATAAAAATCTAGTTTGGGATTGAGGTGTAGTTGATTGACTGATTGATTGTTTCTCTTTTTTNGGGGGGGAGGGGAAAATCACATGGGTGTAAGATTAAATGGTTAGAAACTTTTGGTGCATGAGCTGTAAAAGGATCATCAAGAAAGAACGCTATCATAGTTTGGAGAATATCTAGCCATATTGGCAAGGAATAAAAATTGAGGAATATTGACATGGACAGCCATTTGCATTTCTTCTTTTAACTTGAACATGCAGATATTTTCCTTGATTGCTATATGATAAACAATTTATCTATCAGGGAGTAGACACCAGAAAAATTTTAGGTAGAATTTTTGTGATGTAATAGGGAATTCTGATATTGTTTTACTTTAACATGTTTTCACTCAAGGTTGAGGTCGGCGAAATCTTCCGTTTTCTTAGAGTGACCAATCTATTGATCAGGCTAAAGTAAAGTATTAACATTCTATGAGCTCGTAGCTAGGGAGTTACCTAAGTGTTAATGTTATACTTCTTTCTGTTCTCGTGAATCATTTTTCTGTATTTTTACAGGATAAGATGTCGTTGAAATTGGGTCCTGATGATCATTTGCATTTGGAGGGATTTGCCTTGAATGTTTTTGCAAAGGCAGACAAACAAGATCGAGCTGGTCGAGCAGACTTGTAAGAGTCACTTATGCTACACCAAGTGAATTCTGTTTATAATTGCACCATTCTGGTCATAGGCTTGTCCTTTGTAACGGTAGCACTTCGTCCATTGTATCTGGTTTAGGTGTGCTATCCTCATGCCGCATAACATATATAATGAAATGCTTAGTGCTAACTCTTTTTTGGCCTCTATATTAATACGTTACCATTTTTACTCTTAGATTAACCTCAAAATTATTTGCTGGAATTTTGGGACATCTCCACCCTCCCTCTTTATTTGTTGAAATAATGTGTGGCGACCTTCCTACTTTAGTTATGTTTATAGATTTTTCTGTGTAACATATTGAATATGTCATACTAATTGGAAAGGCATTTATTCAACACTTGCATGCTGTGGATATTGATTGTTATCTGATGATTACGAAGTTGTTCACATAAATTATCTGGGTTTTACAGGAATACAGCAAAGACGTTTTATGCAGCAAGTATCTTTTTCGAGATCCTTAATCAGTTTGGTGAACTCCAGCCTGATGTGAGTTTCCGTCATACCATGGCAATATTGAGTATTCATCCGTTTGCATTACTATCACCGTTCTACCAGCATCCTTCCGGCCTCTGGATTTTTTAAATTTGAGAAATAACATGTTTTCCTGTGTTCATATAGCCTCTGTTTACCCTGTTTGTTGACTTGTTCATTCGTCACCAGCTTGAGCAGAAACAGAAGTATGCAGTTTGGAAGGCAGCAGATATAAGGAAAGCAATAAAAGAAGGACGGAAGCCTGTTCCAGGCCCTCCTGGTGGTGAAAGTGATGTTTCGGAGCTGTCCGGTGCACCAAGTGGTGAATACGTATGATTCATGCTCCGCAAATTTGCACTATTGCCTGAAACCCTAGAAGGACTCCCATATAAGTCTAACCCAAAATTTCTTGTGTTCACGCCACTAACTTAAAGAATTCTGGTTAATTGCTGTGGTATCTCTACTACCCACTTTTTAGTAAATTGTCACGTTTCATCTAATTGTTTATATTTTTGAAAAAAATATTTAGAAGTATGATCCCACTTTCATTTTTTTGGCAACTTATATTTAAAATAAAATGAAAACTTCTATTTAAATTTGTAGACCAACGAGTGTCCTACAATTTATAATTTGTTGATTAAGCATAGTCCTATTACTTAAAGTTGTGGGAGGTAATCACCGTATCTTATAAGAAAAAGGTATATCAGCATGGTGATCCAGTGGCTTTGAGTAACTTTTCCATTTATGAGAAAAGGCCATGTTTTTTTATTTGGGATCAAGTATGAGGAAAAGGCCATGCTTTTAGATAAATCTTAAAAAAGATTACTCTTTAGTTTGTATCTGTTAAGAATTGTTTTTGTTTGTATTTGTTCCCTCTGTTGAATCGAAATTTGAGATCTTATTTGTAAAATAATTGAGCATAAAAGGATCTTTGACTGTGTTTCAGTAGGTTAGGAGCCAAACTTTTACATGCAGGCTAGATGCCAATAATTAGTTCCTTTTTACAGCATTAGTGAATTTAGTAGTTCTGGGTATCATGGACAAATCTGACTATAGCATTTATGCAGGATGTTGAACCTAGTGGAGCTAATTCAGCCATCAAACCTGCTCCAGAATCAGATTCTTCCCCTGGATTATTTCACAATGTACAGTATACTGCAAATAGTCAGTCACCTCCGCCATCCATCCCACCACCACCTCCTTCACATACTCCTCCGTCTCATCCTTCATATTCTAGTGGTGATTATCCTTCTAATGAAGATCATTCTTTTCATAATTCCCCGCAACCTCCATCGGCTAGCAGACACGAAAATTCTTCTTACTCTCAGTTGTATCAGCATCAACCTTACTTGCAACAACCACAATCGCACTTGCCACAACACTACCCTTCTCCAGACGTTCCGTCTTCGTATCCCAATTTCCAGTCGTATCCTAGCTTTACAGAGAGCAGCCTACCTGCTGCACCATCACATCAGCCTTCTTACTATCAAGGGTCTGATACTTCCTATTCCACTATGCCACCATCTAGCGTGGCTAATTATCCATCAAACAGCCAATACAACTCAAGTGATAGAAATGGGAGTGCAGTGGAGCCTTCAGCTATTCCTACTAAAACATATCAATACGACAGCAGTTACCAACCTCCACCAGATAAGATTGCTGAAGCACACAAGGCTGCAAGGTTTGCTGTCGGGGCTTTGGCATTTGATGATGTTTCTATTGCTGTAGACTACCTCAAAAAATCACTTGAATTGTTGACAAACCCATCAGCTGGTCAATGAAATGCATCCTGCCACAGCTGGATTGTTTGAGCTCTGTGCTTCTCTTTTGGGTTTGTTCAAGCTTACTGTTTTGCATGTGGAGATGGTTTGATTAACTCTTTGTATCATTGTTCAAACTGAATTACAACGATGTTCCCAGTTGCATCCTCCGTGTCCTATCATCTTGTAAGTGCTTAAACTTATTGGCGGAGATTGTTCAGATTTTTTTGAAAAAAAAAAAAAAATGTACGTGCAGAGATAAAATTTTCTTCCCCTTTATATCTCGTTTGTAATACAGGAGCCCGAACAATAAGGAACTTTGAAATTTAGGATGTTGGCCCTTCACTTATTGTAAATTTGCAGCCCTTTTTCCTATTTGGAGTGTTGAAAATGGATCACTAAGATTTTTGCATTGTACTACTTCTGAAACAAACTTTAAGCCTATAGTTTTCCTCTGACTTATGGGATGACATGACCCTAAAATCTCCCCGCCGTGCACCTCCTCTTTTCGTTCAAAAGTCTTGTAGTCATGTAAATATTATAGATGTTAAAGCTATAAGTTTCAAAAGTTTTCATCATTTCTTCTTAATAGCCTGTTTGGCCAAGTTGAAAAAATTAGTTTATTTTGAGAAGTATTTTTTGCTTTTCGAAAATGTATTTTTGGAGAAAAACAGCTTGTGTTTGGTTAATCAATTTGAAAAACACTTTTGAACAATAATTTGTGTTTAGCCAAGCTTTTCAAAAAGTGTTTGTAAGTGTCAAATTACAAATATGGACATAAAGAGATTTGCTTAATAGTTAATATTATAAGTAGATAAATAATTACTAATATTTATTATTAGAGATTCAGGGTCGGTCTCCCAAATTCATGCAGATGATGTGGACTATAGCACACGAAAATCTGGGAATCGTCCCCAATTCCTTTTATATGGGCCTAAAATGCCAAAACACGAGAAATAGTCATGGAGAAGCGATGACTATTGTTCATTAGGTCGTTTTGGATGGGTCCGCAAAATTTTAAGAGATTCAAAATCGGTAGTTGGAATTCACGCAGATGGCATGGATTATTGACGAGCACAAAATACAATGCGAAATTGATGCTCGCTACCCAAAGATAATATATTTTAATTATCGTCTTCACATTGATTGGATTTAAATAATGTTCAAGTAATTTCTGGTTTAGCACTATTCAAGATGATTAACCCTTTGATTGGAATGACTATGAACTAAAATTAACTATTAAATTAAAATAATTAACAATTGATCACATGAAGACAAGAGTTAAGCAACACCAAAATAATTAATGAGAGAAATAAGTGTCGTGACAAGATAGGTATAGAATAGCTATTTGGGATTTAACTCTAGTTCAATTCACTCTAATGTTCTAATGATTCTCACGAATTCACTCAACCGTATAGCCAAGACTCCTTTATCGACTAATCTGAACTCTACGAGGTGAACTAATATAAAGCACAATGAAGGTATGCAAGAATACATTAATGGACTAGTCTTTAGGAAAATTTTTCTCGAATATCCTCCTAACTTGATTAATCAACAATTCAACAAGGACTTTCGCTTACTTAAAAGAATCACTAAATTAAATCAAACGAAAAAATGCAAAGATAATCACCTAAAATATTCTTCTTTCGTTTAAATAATTCGGTGATTGCAATCAATTCAATGCTCCAGAAACAAATTCATGCAAGAAGGTCATCACAAATAATAGTTGAAGAACTAGAAAACATGAATTCAATCCAAACTCGAGTGTTGAGTTGAGGAAAGAACGATGAATCCTTGTGCTTTGAGTCTCCAATGCTCTTCCCATCTTCCGTAGGTCAAAAGTCTCTTAAAAAATGTGTTTTTGGAGTATTTATACCATGTATAAGTGGGTCCGAATGGAACTATCCTTTCCAAGTCGAAACGAGAAAGCACTCTAAGAAAATTACACAAGCGCGATGCCCTATGCGTCGCCACATGCACCGCGCCAATGGGAAAGTTCAGAGAGCGGATTTTTTTCATTCTACAGGAATTTTGCGTTAGCACCTTGTGCCCCGCGGCGCGGTAGTGCATTTTTCTCAGAGTAATTTTTTCCTTTCTTTTGGACATCCGTATTTAGTTCTCGACGACCGAACGTGATCCCGACTTGCTTTCTTGGGTTTCTACTCAGACTTCAAAGCTTCAACTTGTTCGATTTAGCTCCAAATTATCCTGCGGAATCATTTCCTGCAAGGCATAAAACACGCAATACGTGCAATTCATTTATCATTTAAGCTCAAACAAACGTAACGTGCAGTAATTAGAGTGCAAAATACGACTAAAACATAAGTTTCTAGCTTACCATCAACAACCCACACTTAAATCATTGCTCGTCCTCGAGCAATAAAACTACACTTTTATATAGAAACGACCTTCTACTTTTCGTATGTATTATTAGTACATGCTGATTTACAAAAAAAAATAAAAAAATTGACGAACTCTGAGTGGTCCAAATATAGTAGGTTCATAGGAAACAACCAGGATCATGAAGCAGGAATTAATGATTATTTCTCTTTTTTGTGTGTTCATTTATATACACGATAATTTTCTTGAATTTGGTTGACACGTTCCGATTAACCGTAAAATTGGTGGATCCATGGGATACGATCTTTTGAGCAATACTTATCATAACTAACATCATTTTTGACGTTTCAGATCACAAAATAAGAAGTCATGATTATTTCCTTTGTTTTATTTATTTATATACATGATGATTTTTTTTGAATTTGATTGACGATCTCCAAATGACCTAAAAATTGATAGGTTCATGAAAAACGACCCTGTGGGCAATATTCAACATAACTCACATTATTTTTTGGCGCTTCGAGGTCATGAATAAAGATAATAGAGAGAGATGAAGACGATGACCACTGCTCAATATTTAAATTCATCCCTGTCTTTCTTGATTCAAAAATAAAAGATTAAGGGAAAAACAATATTTTAAACAAATTTTTAATTAGTGTTTTGATAGTATCAAATTACTTTACAAAAAGAAAGATGTATTGAATACTAGAAACTCAACATGTTTTCTGCGTGGGGGTTGTAACTTTCAATAGAGTTAGGTTTGAAGATGAGATATAAATGCTTCCTTTTCTTGACAATGATTTATTCATCATCAATTAGGAAAATGGCTGGAGCTGAGATGAATCGCTAACTGGGGTCGGTGGTTATTAAATGTTTTTTTATTTAAACTAAATAATAATTTCTAAATTCAAAGAAGATTTGTCTTATATAATTTATTTCTTTATTTGAACTATACAGCATAATTATATTTCATCTCATATTACTTTTGCTAATATTTAGATTTTTGAAAAATTGCACAGTGAGTTTGTTTGAGCATTTAACCATGAAAATATGCCATATTTTTACAAATATTAGTTTGAATTCAGTAGCAGCCATGTGTTTGCAGATATTCGAGTTCAAGTTTCCTTATTTGAAAAAAAAAAAAAAATCAAGTGTGGAGGAAATAATATATTTCTTTTCTAGCGTAATGTAGAGCTTCAAATAACTTGAACTTAGATATAATTTAGTACAAAAAGCTCCAAAGATCTTACACAAGTGCACAAACACACCATGTAAATTAAATGAACCATATCCTACAAAGAATAATTAAATTATATTTTTATTGCTTAAATATTTTTAAAAAAAATTCTTAGAAGCTACTAGTATTATACTGTGAACTTTGGTATTATTAAAGTGTCCACGAAGTATATGCCTAAGCATGTAAATAATATGATTCAATACTATATAGGACCACGATTTTCATAGCAAATTTAAAAATATTAAACTTATGAAAAATACTATTGGATCAAGAAGCTGAATGGTTTTGAAGATTGACAAATAAACTTAGAGTTGAACCAGGTCTATCACTTGAGACATAGACATGCAAAGTTAATGGCACGTGAGGTGATCGCAAACAGGAGATAAGCACAATCAGTGATCTGAAGATATATCTCCTGATAGAAAATGTTGCAAATTGATAGGGAGATGGTCTCCTTATTCAGTAAGGATAGAATCAAGATAGAAGAGGATCTAGGGAGTTGAGATCAACTAGAACTCTTCGACCAAGGAAGAGTTGCATTCGAATTGGAAGAGTTGCATCCCAATTCTAGTATATCTCCTTTTCCACTGATCCTATATATTGTCAAGTGTTCTTATTGAACAGGTGCGCACAAACATAGAAGCAAAACAAGAATTGAGAACAAAATTACCAAAGCAATTTTGTAAGCAGTTCGTGGGAGAATTTCCTGTGCGATTCTGAAGCTACTTGAACCAGCTAGAAGAACTAGTTCCATATGTTGTCTTTTAGTCTAGTTTATTTGTAGTAGGTGATTACAAAGTGTATCTTTCAGCTTTATCTAGAAGTATTTGTACTAGGTACTGAGTATTCAAGTTAGAGTTAACTTGAAGGTGGCCGCAAATAGCTAGAGGCTAGTTTGCCACAAGGGGATTAAAGTTAGTCCTTAGGTTTACAAAAGAGTTTATTTTGTAAATGAAGTTTGGCTCATTGATTTAATGAAGAGTTTGGGAAAATCCTACTGGGAAGTAGGTCGTATTTTTTTCACCTTTTGAGCCAGGTGTTTTCCACGTAAAATTGTTGTGTTCCTTTATTTTCTGCAATTACTATTCCGCAAACTGTAGGAGTTGGAACATATAGAATAACCTGGTCCTTCTATAACTACTGCACGTGAAAATTGGTCACCACACAAATCACCCCCCCTTCTTGTGTGGTATTGACATAGATAAATAACAATTGATATCAGAGCAGGTTGAGGCTAACACCTTAGGAAAAGATCAATATGAGTGCACCACCGGGGAACTGGGAAGGACAATCAACTGCTAGGCCATCACTCTTCAATGGCTAGTACTAGTCCTGGTGGAAGAACATGATAGATGATCACTTAATTGGAGAAGACTATGAACTATGGGACATAGTCACTAACGGTCCTTTGGCCACCATGAAGAAGACTGCTGAAGGAGTAGATGTGCCAAAGACAAGAGCTGACTGCACTGCTGAAGACTTAAGAAAATGGGAAAAGAATGCCAATGCCAAGAAGTGGCTCGTGTGTGGACTTGGTCCAGATGAGTACAGTAGAATTCAAAGCTGCACCACTGCCAAGGAAATTTGGGACACTTTGCAAGTGGCTCATGAAGGAGCTGCACAAATGAAAAGATTCAGAGGTACATTACTATTTCTCAATATGAGAATTTCTCTATGAAGGAAGGAGAGACCATCCAAGAGATGTACACTAGGTTCACTACTCTGGCGAATGAACTAAAATCTCTTGGAAGGACTATCCTTGAAGAAGACAATGTTGAAAAGATTTTGACAAGGATTCTGCCAATCTCTTGGGAGAGTAAGATCACTGCTATTCAGGAATCCAAGAACATGGAAACCCTCAGATTGGATGAGCTAATTGTAAATCTCACTGCGTATGAACTTAGAAGGCAGACAATGAAGATAGATGCTCCCAAGAAGGAAAGAAGTCTGGCACTGAGAATCACTGAGGGAACAGATCTGGAGGAAGATGAAATGTATATAATCACCAAGGAATTCATAAACTATCTCATTAGGAAAAAGGGCATCTCAAGAGGTGGAAACTACAACAAGGCAAAGGCACCAGAAAAACTCACCAACGAGGGATGCTACAAATGTGGAAAAACTGATCATCACATCAAGAGCTGTCCTCAGTGGGAATTTGAATGGAAAAGGGAAAGATCTGAACGAAGGAACCGGAAGAAGGAATTGGTTCATCCCAAGAAAAACACAACATCAACAAAAGCTATGGTTGTTGCTTGGGGGAGAAAGTTCAGATGAAGAATCAGAAGATGAAGATGGAGATGAACAAGTACACATGGAAATTGGTGAATCAGATGAAGAATCAAAGGTAAGTATATCTCATCTCAAAAACAAGATTAAGTTCTTATCCAAAGAAAAACTCTCTGAATTATTACTTGACTTCATTGATGATTCTGAAGAAATAAAGAAAGAAAAAGAACAACTGTCTAAGGAGTGTGTAATGTTAAAAGCAAAGTGTAAAAACCTGGAGCTCAGGGTAAGTGAATCTGTAAATGAAAACACTGCCTTGAAGAACCAGGTTCATCCACTTGAAACTAAGGTCCTAGAGTTAAAATCTGAAAATTTAAAACTGAAACTAGGAACTAGCAAGAAGAGAGCTGACAAGTCTCAACTCATGTTAGAAGAAAATGTAGGCAGACTAAAGGATGAGTTGTATAATAAAGATGAACAAATAAGAGTGCTAAAAGAGGAACTTGGAAAGGTCAAACATGAACTGGATCGAACATGCAAATGAAATAAATCTTCTGATGCCTTGACATTGCTTCAAGAAAATCACAGTAGCAACAGAAGAGGACTTGGCTTTGGGAGTCAACTGCCTAAATGGTATCCCAAAAGTAAGTACCTTACACTTCCTGAGAACAAAATCTGCACCCATTGTGATAAGACTGGTCACTACAAAATTGAATGCAATGCAAAAGAGAGACCAATCAAAGGAGTAAAAGTTTTGTTCGAAAGAAAAATTGGCTGCCAAATTGGGCCAGAAGAAGCTTAATTCATCCTTTTTCTCATAGAAAAGGACCCAAACTAGTTTGGGTTCTTAAGAGTAACCCATGATTTTCTTTTGTAGGTTCAAGCGAAAGGGAGCAGTCAAATATGGTACTTGGATAGTGGCTGCTCAAAGCACATGACAGGGAACAAGGAACAATTCCTTTCACTTGAAAACCTCAAAGGAGGAAATGTCTTCTTTGGAAATGGGAAGAAAGGTGAAATTATTGAGGTTGGTAAGGTAGGTAAGGATGACACACGTTCCATTGAGAACATTTACTTGATAGATGACTTGAAATATAGCCTAATCAGTGTGTCATAACTGTGTGACAGAAGTAACCTGGTTGCATTCACTTCTACAAAATATTTTGTGATTAATCTTATCACTGACAAGATTGTTTTGCAGGGAAAAAGAGTGAATAATATCTATATCATAGACCTGTCCACACTATCAGAAAACGAATTAACTTGTTTGAGTGTGCTGGACAGTGATCCCCTCCTTTGACACAAAAGACTTGGACATGCAAGTCTAAATCAACTGAACAAACTAGTTTCCAAGGACCTAGTGATACGTCTACCTAACATTAAGTTCAAGGAAGACAAAGTTTGTGAGGCTTGTGCAAAAGGGAAGCAGGTAAGGTCCTCTTTCAAAAACAAGAAAGTAATAAGTACCACCAGGACGTTGGAACTGGTTCATATGGATCTATGCGGTCCTATGAGAACATTAAGAAGAGGTGGTAAGAGATATGTAATGGTTCTTGTTGATGACTATTCTAGATTTACCTGGACATTGTTTCTAACATCTAAAGATGAAGCATTTGACATGTTTACTTCTTTTGTTAGAAAAACACAGAAACAATTAGGAAATCATCTTGCATCAATAAGGTCTGATCATGGCACTGAATTTGAAAATGCAAAGTTTGTTGAATTTTGTGATGAACATGGAATAGATCATAAATTTTCTACCCCTAGAACTCCACAACAAAATGGAGTTGTTGGAATAAAGAGCAGAACCCTTGAAGATATGGCTAGAACCATGCTTCTTTCTAGTAAACTACCTCATAGCTTCTGGGCAGAAGCAATAAACACTGCATGCTACATCATAAATAGGTGCATGACTAGATCACTTGTAGAGAAGACTCCCTATGAGTTACTTAAAGGGAGAAAGTCCAATATATCTCATATTAGGGCTTTTGGCTGTAAGTGCTTTGTGCACAACAATGTCAAAGACTCCCTAGGTAAATTTGATCCCAGTAAGGCTTATAAAGTGTATAAAAAAAGAACTATGTGTGTTGAAGAGAGTGTGCATGTTGTTTTTGATGAAACTAACATTCTCTCTGAGAGACAGGAACAAGTAGATGAAGAAATTGGGCTGTTCAGAAACTCATACCAAACTGGAGCAACACTGGAGAAAGGAACTGGTGATGGAATAGGTTCATCAATCCCAGGAAACATGCCAGGGGGAACTGAGCAACAAACTAATTTCCAAACCTCATTGGAACCTGTCCCTGATCCAGTTCCTCAGTAACAAGACACTGTAGGATCTTCAAGTAATACCCAATTGATTGTAAAACCACATAGATATCAAATCTCACATCCCATTGAGAACATTATAACTGATCCAACATCTGGAATCAGAACCAGATCCTCTTTGAAAAAT
>ML350543.1:27289-37390 GCA_005239505.1 Nicotiana paniculata | reverse complement strand
GGCATCTTTGAATAGCGTTGGCCAAAAAAACCCAGATTGTAGCACTTTCACCGCTGTTCTATCTCCACGATGATGGCCCCCATACGGTGATGCATGACAATCATACAACACAAGTTCCACTTCTGTATCAAACCCCCATCTCATTCCCTTAAAAATGTCGGAACACCCCACCCCTCAAAACCCTAAAGACAACCTTCAGTTCCCTATCTCCCTTATCTCTCTCACCTCTCTAACCTTCCACCTTCCGTCGCCATCGGAAATCGCCCACGACGGCGACGCCACTCCAATCCCTCCCAAATTTGTACCACACAATCCCCACACCCTCCTAAACCTTAACCCCTTACACATTTCCCCAAAATTCCCACCAACCGTGTCAAATTTTAGATCTAAGAAGTCACAAAAATCTAAATCCACCCCATTTCGTGTTTCCCCAAAATTCGGCCTGCCTGAAGTTCATACCAACTCTAATTGAATACTCTTGTTGAGAGTTATCAATTGGAGTTGATTTTGGACCTATTCTAGGCCACCTGAATCCTGCCAGCACCATAGAAACTCCATAATGTTGGTTTCTTTTGCCAGTATGTGGTGAACATCGTCACATATAGCATTGTCTACGCCTCGAGTGTGGGTTAATGTTTTATTTTCTTTTGGGGCAGCCTTGTCGTCAAGGAGTAATCCTTCTTTTCATTTCTTTGATTACTGCTTATTTTAGGTTCATGGATTGACATTTTTGTGTTACATGTTATAGATTAGGTTTATTTCAAGATTAACAGCATATTTTTAGTATTGTCTTCAACTTTTGTTAAATTAATCTATTCATAGTTATTTTAAGGGTGTACCAATATGTTGATTATTAGTATGTCTTCTCGTATGTTTATCATGTTGTAGATAAGTTAGGATTTCAAATTTATCAATTCTGTGATTAGGCCAATATTGTAAAAGCATAGCAGTCAGTTTTAATTAGTTTAAAGTGACTTCAATTAGTTAATTACATGTTGAATTAGTTTAATTACCTCAAATAGGTTAAAGTTTCAATATTGCTTGTTGTGCTATGGTTTTTAATCCATCTAAATTTTTGTGATAACTATTTGTAATTACTGAAATTCAGGGGTCTAAAAGAATAGGATAACGAAGGAATCTATTTTTGTTTGGATGGAAATACATTACAATGGGGAATAAGTTTAAAACTTGGGGTAAAAATTAAAGTTTCAAAAGTTTAAAAGGTTCTGGGAGTAAAAAGAAGCTTCTAAAAGGGGTCCAAACCTGTTGATAAAAGAAGCTGAAAACTTGGATAAATATTGAAAAAGGACAGTTGTCCATTTATTATTGAAAAAGATGTCTTTTTACAAAATTTTAGGGACTGACATTCTAGAATTATTCTCTGATTTTTCCTCACACATAGCACATGCTGACATTCTATAAAAAGGACTCCTCCTCTCATTTTACCACAGATGTTAATTTTCTGGCATTCTCACCTGCACATTCAATGATTCTCCACAGAAAAACAATTTGAGAGTTGAATTTAGACTTTGAAAAAAAACAAAAAAAGAAAGTTGAAAATCCATTTTGAATTCTATGGCACTGTTTTAGTAGTTCTAAAGTTCTCGTTGGATTTTGGAGTGGATTTGAAGTTGTTTTCTTGCTGGCACTGCTCTTGTTTTCTGCTGTTTCTTTTCCAACTTCAGAGATCTATTTTTTTATTCTGTTTACTTGCTGCATCTAGGTATCACCTTGATTAAATAATGTAAATTCTATTTTCTTTTAAGTTTGTTTTACTAATTCTCCTCGAATAACTGGTACTATTAAGGATGAGATTTGGACTGGGATACATGTGAAGGCAAGAGGAGGAAATAGTATGCGCTGGTTCAAGTGCCTGGATCATCTTTTCATTAAGCCACTGTTAATATTACACTATTTTTCTCTATTTAGTTTAGGTCATGATTTTGTTCATTACTGTCAAATCTGAGCTCTATAGTTTAGTTATGTCTGTAATTTTGGAATCGAACAAATATTCATGCTCGCAACGTTGTACCTAATTCAGTCACCTGATATGATAGGTTTGTAATTGTAAACTGCCAATGGGCTTAAGGACGTTACAGATCTGGAAATATTAGTAATGGTCATGCTATTTGAAAATTATGTAATTAGTATAAAGTAGCACTCACAGGTGTATGTATAGTCCATTCGATACTTTAAATGTATGAATTAATTACTTATTTTTTTTAAAGCTAGCAATCAGGTCAATTTGTTGAAGTGGTAAATTATGATCCATTTGCTTGGGACTCTTGTCTTGATTTGGCTTTAATTTTAAATTTGTGGCTACTCATGAATGTGTAATGAGCAGGGTTATCTTTGTAAAGAACCCATCTGAGTTTAAAGTACCAATTTCTTCTTATTAAATGTCCCACACGGTATTATTGGGCCTATATGTCACTTGGTCCATTTCAGGCATTTAGGACTAGTTTGAAAAATCACTGAACGCTAGAATATGACCAATTTAATTCTAAGAATTCATTCCATACTCTTAGTTTCAGTAGCTTTTGTTGATTAACTTCACGTGATTGAGTCTAATGCCTTACATTAATTACAAAATTAGAATAATATTTGTAAACATCGTAGCTTGCTTTAGGCGCGATTAATAATAAATCATCGTGACTATTGGTACGGTTCCCGTGGCATAGTCACGGTATATAATCCCCAATTCAAGTGTGCGTTTCACGTGACTCGACCCTAACTTCAAATAATTAAAATCAACATGTTGTAAATTGCGGGTGCGTTTCACGTGATGTGATTCGCAATGTGTACAAAAACAAAGGAGTGTGCGACATTGCGATTTGTTCAAACAAATTTCAAAAATACGAAAGGCGGTCAAAAAGTAAAAGATGCACAATAGGTTTCAAATATGTATTAAATCAGATAATTAGGCCAATTATTAATAGTTGAGCGCCCATGCTAAAATCACAAAACTCGGGAGTGCCTCACACCTTCTCCTAGGTTAACAAAATTCATTACCTGGTCTTTTGTGTTCGCGGATCATAAATAAGAGTCAATTTTCTCGATTTGGGATTTAAAATAAAACCGCCGACTTGGAACAGCATAAATTATTCCAAGTGGCGACTCTGAATAAATAAATAATATCATTTAGAATAATGTTACTTTAATTGAAAAAACTCTCTATCCCCTCGAGAAAAAAGAGGTATGGCAATCATATGCTGTATATTGACATATATCTTGTATATATGTGTATATCCGTAAAAGATTGTGATATACAATGACTCTCATTTTATTTCTCTTGCAATTGATGGACCTTTAAGATTTGAGTATTAAAAGTTTTATGAGAAATGCTATTCCAATGTCTAAAATTTTATAAGTTATTACAAACATCATATCACACTGTATTATTTTGTAAAGAAATTGAAAATTATATGAGCAAACATTAGACCCGGCTCCCAAATCTAACGTTTTCAAAAGGAATAATATTCCAGGGGCTATATTTACACAATCTTTTAAAGGAGGGACAAAGTTTAAGAGTCCATTTGGCTTGACTTAAAAAAGTAACTTTTCAGCAGAAATAATTTTTAAGCCAAAAACAATAAGCTGGGGTTGCACAACTTATTATTTTTGGCTTGTTTGAAGCAGTATTTAACTTCTTTTAAGCACTTTTTAACTTTGACAAATACTGAAAAAGTTAAATAGAGCTTAAAAGCTGATTTGACCAGCTTAAAAGCCAATCAAAACACCCTCTAAATAGGGGGGAGTACACAAACAACCATCCTTAGGACTGCTCTTTAGGGATTAGTCAGTACTTATTTTGTCTTGAAAATTTGAACTAAAAGTCTTAATTTCAAGAAGATTCAGGACAAAATATCCTGAAAATTGAACTGTAAAACTAAAATTCATAATACATTAGCTAACCCCTAAATAACAGCCCTTTAAAATGGGTAGCTAGTGCCATTTCTACGTCCAAATAGTGGCCTAAAAGGGGGATATTTGCGGGCTTAAGCAAAGAAAAAGCCCAGCTATGTTTACGAAGTGCCCCATTTCTTCAGTTGGATGAATAATTGTAGTACTAAGTATTTTCTGAAAACTCTCGTGCTTCAATCACTGTCTATAAAAGAGGTTAGAGGTGTAAAGGCTAAAGCCGCCTCAGCATCATGTTCCATATATTAGTCTGGGTCTCTTTTTTTCTTTTTATTCTTCACTAAATGGAAATGGTATAAAGCACATGCATGGCTTGATGAAGTCAGGAAATACTGTTATTTTCTACTGAGTAATTGGACATTTTTACATATATATATATATATATATAGGCTTCAGCTTCCTCTCTGAGATTCCTCATGTATTTTCTTGATACCTTCTTGTGAATCCGTCAATGCTAGTGGCTACTGGCTACTGCCCCTTAGGCTAATCCAAGAGTCGGATGGAGTACTTTGCCAGTGGCTAAACTATGATTTTGCCTGTAAAAGATTAAACAACGTGTCATTTAATTATACCAGCATAACCAATTATACATGATTTACTACCAATGTTTGTAGGGGAGATCGGTTTTATGCCCGTTACAAACATTGTTTTTGTTACATGACCTATTGACCTTTTTCATGAGATCAATAAAATATAGCGCAGCAGATCAATAAATCAAAAATTCTAAACATCTGTTTTAAAAGATTATTTTATTTTATTATTCGTTTTCAATAGAAAAGTATCTTTAAAAATACTTACACAGGATCTTTAAAAAAAAAATAAAAATAATTTGAACCCATTTTATTTTAGAATAACATAGAAACTAGAGTTAGATATTGGTGTGAAGAGATGACAACCGAGATATTTTTACTCTTAATTAATTAAAGATATCGGGTTAGACTTTGTATAGGGAATGTTTTAACCTTTTATTGAGTCTATCCAGAGTAGAATTAGCTGAGCTAGTAAATATTCGCCCGAATATCGAACGATTAATTAGAGACCAAAAAAAGAAAAAGGCTTACAGCTATAATGCGTGCATACATCTTTTCTTTTTCATTCTATAAATCAAACGGCAGGTGTTTTATTACTGTCTACTAATTAACAAAGAGAATTTGCACAACGGTACAAAAAATTACACAGTTTCCTATATTTATTTGGAATTTTAGAAGCATTGATTTCCTGAGTAGCTGTTGAAAATTTGTTCCTAACGTATAATTAATATGTTGTAGGTATAGTGATGATAATTAAGTTACAGGCATGAATAAACAGGCTGTTTGGAATCAAGCCACGTGGTGGTGGTGTTCTGTCTCTCACTATTAATATCGTGAGCATGTTACCCCATTTCGATCAAAGTTAGCTCTATTTTTTATTATTTTATGTCCATAATTAAACTGAATAATGATGCAATAATACCCGAGGGCTTCCCTTATTGTTTTAGGAAATTTTTTATCTCCGCCGTCTACACCAAGTTAAACAAAAATTATAAAAATTACAAATTTAAGTGTAAATACATATTGTCTAACTAAGGTGAAGTAATAAATATTATTGCAAGACATATATCTAATATTCATTTACTTAGTATAAACACAAACAAGTAGTTCTTATTCCAGAATAATTTTCTTTTGGATTCTCACCCAGTAATTTGATACTCCCTTTTGAAGTTGAATAATTTGGATTCAGGCTAGGAAGTCTCACTTTGGATGATTAAATATTTTATACCAAAAGCAATTTTATGTAGGGCTCAAACTCAAAATTTTTGATTAAGAATCAAGACATACTTATCATGTCTCCGCCACAGCCTTAGATCATATTTATGAATGATAGACTCAATATCCTATTGACACTACTTAGAGAGTTAATAGTTTTCCTAATCATAAGAACTAGTAATTTATACATAATGTATTTATGTAGTTTCGGGACAAGTGAATTTTGTTCAAAAAAATTGAAGAACTAATAACGGAATTGAGTACTCCAAATTTAACGTTCATTTTGAGCGCATGGAGTAATTTAGTAGTAACCTTTTTTTTTTCTCATTAAATAGAGCACTAATACATTAATAACAACCAATCAATAAAAGGAAGTGCATTATAAGTGTACTTTTTTGGCACACAACCATGAAGAAACATATACATAGGAGTACTTCATAGATTAGAAATTATCCGTACAAGTGTCAACGTCATTTTGTATGTCATTGTCTCAAAACACCATGTGTGTCATGTGACAAATGAAAAAATTATCAGAAACTAATCGGAAAAGAACAGTGAATTAGAATGATCCTTGTTCATGTCGTTTTAGGTTAATATTCCAATTTTAGCAACAAAATGGACTATATACCCATTCCATAGTATTCTCTGAAACTGGTAGCATCAACTTTTTCTCCCTACTGCTAGCATTAAATTCCATTATCTTGATTTGTTTATTTGACGGCTAATTTGAGTAATTTATTTTGACAATGAATTTGGGAGGTGGCTGAATTATTTTTGACAGTATGATTTTCTTGTTGAAAATATATCAATATTTCGAAAAACTTTATTTCACTTTTTGAAAGATTGGTTTCATTTTGTGAAAAGAACAAGGAAGAAATATGAAAGGAAAGAAGAGAACATTGAAATTATTCTCTTCTTCACCCAAAATACTATGAGAACATGGAAACATGCACCACCTAACAAGCAAATCCACTACAGCATATGGTAAGATTTTTATTAGTACACAAGCTTAAATTTGGATTGACAAAATATTTCAATATTATTAAGCTGTATGAGTGGACAGCTAATTTAATCAGAATTATATTGTAATGGGTGCCGCAATTGGATTTGCACTTTCCACTATTAAAATACTCTTTTTTTAACATCATATAAATACTCTATTTTTCTTTTTTGCATGGAGTCAAATGTAGGACCCTTTGACTTGGTCAGTTGGTCTTTCATTTCCAATTTTTTGATTTCCAGCCCAAGTTCATGATTCCAAGTTGGTTGACTAAGAAACCACCCCATTCTCTTCCCTAATTTCATTTCAAATTTATGGATTTACTCTTTGCTTGGTACATGCTTATGAAATGACAGTAATTCTTAGTGCAAGAGAAAACTATCACTTAATATGAGATTAGGGTGAATCATTATACCATTCAACAGTTATCAGTTGTTTCAATCTCAAAGGATCAGTTGAATAGAGAAATATATTTATGCAAAGATATTTTATTGCATTACTAAATAAGTTACTTTTTGAGACAAACAAGAAGATTTCTAATTAGTTTGATTCAGTATTGTTTAATATATTGTTCCTCATAAACAATTTGTGATAGATTGTCGATATACTTTAATATTTATAATTACACACTAGTTGCAGTATTAAGATCTAAGATTCTAATTTTACCTAAGTCTTCATGTAACAACTTGACCGGTCGTTTTGAGCTTTAGCGCGTCGTTCGTCGATTTGAGGCTCTGAGTGGCTTCACTTCATGTTTTACGACTTGTACGCGTGGTCGGAATTGAATTTCGAGAAATTCGGAGTTGATTCGGAAGGAAAATTCTCAATTCGGAAGCTTTAAGTTGAAGAGTTGACCAAGGTTTGAATATTGAGTAAACGGCGTCGGAATTGGGATTTGAAGGTTCTAATAGGTTCGTATGATGATTTCAGACTTAGAAGTATGTCTGAGTTGAGTATCGGGTGGTCCGGGAGTATTTCGGCGCTTATTGTGGAAAGTTGACATTTTGAAGGTTTTAGAATTTCCTAAGTTTGGTTTGACGCGGACTTTGGCGTTATCGATATTTGTTTGGGATTTCAAGCCATGGAATAGGTTCATCCTGATTTGTGACTTGCACGTAAAGTTTGGCGTCATTCCAGAATGAATACATATGATTTGGACGCGTTCGACGAAGTTTGAAAGTTGAAAGAAGGATCTTGATTGTCGATTCGTGGTTTGGATGTTGTTTAGTGTGATTTGAGGCCTCAAGCAAGTTTGTGTCAGGTATTAGGATTGGTTGGCGTGTATTTACGGGGTCAGGG
Organism: Nicotiana paniculata; assembly: GCA_005239505.1. Lineage (NCBI taxonomy): Eukaryota > Viridiplantae > Streptophyta > Magnoliopsida > Solanales > Solanaceae > Nicotiana > Nicotiana paniculata. The sequence continues at coordinate 29,425 of ML350543.1, read as the reverse complement.
ATGCCTCGGGTGTGATTCGAAGTGGTTTCAGATCATTTTTCTTGTTTTGCAACTGCTGGTGCTGGTGTTTGGTTTTTTTTTCGCGAACGCGAAGGGTCTCATGCGTTCGCGAAGAAGGATTTTTGAGCTGTTGGGATTTGTTCATCGCGAACGCGACACAAGGGTCGTGAATGCGGAGAAAAGTTGAGGTTCCCTTCGCAAACGCGACAGAGAGTCGGAAACGTGTATAAGGATGGCGAGCTGGGGCCTGGAAGTGTTAAGCCTTCGCGAACGTGGCTGAGTGACCACGAACGCGAAGAATCAGGACCTGGAGGCATCGCGAACGTGACGTGGGGTATGCGAACGCGAAGAAGAACTTTTGGTCAGTGGATTTTTGGCCTTCGCGATCACGAGGCTACTTCCGCGATCGCGAAGAGGAAGGGCCAGGGAAGACTTCAATTCATTTCGGGTTTTGGCTCATTTCTTCCACTTCTCTCATGGTTTAAGCGATTTTGGAGAGCTTCAAGGGGATACTTTCATTATCTATTACAAGGTAAGTAATTCCCACATATTGTAAGTTAATTACATGGATTTTATAAGGATTTAACATGAAAATTTGTGTAAAATCGTAGATTTTTGAAGAAAAACCTAGAAATTGTATTTTGGGATTATGACCACTAAATTGGAGACGGAATTTGTAATAAATCATATATTTGAGTTCGTGGAATTATAGGTAAAATTTATCTTCAAATAAATTTAGAATCCGGGCACGTGGGCCTGAGGGTTGACTTTGTTGAATTTTCCTGCGGAGCTGGGAATTGTTGTACATTAATTAACTATGAGGGTTGGAGTATATTTTATTGGTTAGAATGTTGTTTCACTTGTTTCGGATCGTTTGGCTTTGAATTGAGGTGTTAGAGAGGCATTGGAACCGGTTATTGGAATGTCAGAGCGAGGTAAGTCTCCTGTCTAACCTTGTGAGGGAAAAACTACCCCATAGATGTTTAAATTATTATGTGCTACTAATTGTGGATGCTACGTACGTACAAGGTGACGAGAGTCCGTGTTAGTTGAAATTCATTTTATGTTCGGGTAAACGTAGGCCTTATTTATGCTATTACTTGTACTATATGAACTCAATTTTCTAGTTTGAATTGCTTGAATTATTGAGTAAGAATTTGGTTAAATATTATGTTAAATCGAAATTCATTATCTAGAGATTTGGCATCATTTTAATCATTGATGGGAATTTATATTCTTTTATGGGCTTACCTTGAAGTTGTAAATACATAATTCACAAAATCGAAGAGTTTCCCTATTCCTGTGGATCGGGCCGAACGCCACGTCGATATTTATATATATTATGGGATGCATCCATGGATCGGGTCGTACGACCTCGACAGTGTATGTACACGACTATATGGATCGGGCCGAATGACCTCGGCATAATTCGTGTGTGAAATCGTTAAGAGTCCGAAAACACACGAGATTACCCTCTTACCTAAACTTGGAAATTACGTAATATTTTCTTTATGACATGAGATCAGATATCTAATTGAAGGTTCCTATTTGTTAAGATAACATGCAACCCTGGGGACATTTTAACTGATAATTGTTGTTAACAAACTTTTGTTATCTACTGTTCCTTATTCTATTGATCTTGTTGTATTTTATGCATATTTATGATTCTGTATTTTATTTATTGGACTACTAATAGGTATCGATATCAATCCATCGTCACTATTTCTTGGGGTTAGGCTAGATACTTACTGGGTATGCATTGATTTTTGTGCTCATGCTATAATTCTGCACTCGGTGTGCGGTATCTAATAGGTTCATTCGATGGTTCACTCGATGTGCAGGATTTGACAGGTTCATTGGACTGAGGAGACTTTATGGTGAGATGCTCTTTCTACACACCGCAGCCACTGGAGTCTCCATATTATTTATTTACTTTATCCTGTCTATTTCATACTCCAGACAAATATTGTATTATTAGTGCACTCTTTAGTAGATGCTCATGCACTTGTGAGATAGGGTTTTGGGATATTATAGTGGTTGTTTATGGTTCGATTCGATATTGTCATATGTTACTTTATATCTTACTAATGTTTTAAATATTCATGATCTTTATGAAAGTAAAAGAGGGAGGGGGAG